>CAJNDV010031786.1:48225-83712 GCA_905221635.1 Symbiodinium sp. CCMP2456 | reverse complement strand
CACGAGCAGTAGCATGACTACCAGCGGGACCACGACGCCGGTAGCCCTTTGCACCAATTAGTCGAGGCTGCAAAAGAGGGCTGCAAGACTTGTTTTTTGCCTTTCCGAACGTGCCCCGTGGTGGTGGTCCGAGGAGACTTCTACTAGCAGCACAGCCAGTGAAGCTGCCAGCGAGACCAGGACGCCTCAGGCTTCCAAGAGTTGCAAGTCATCTGCTTGATGTGCATATCGGTTCTTGAATACCTAGCAGTCCTCCCCTGAATCGTTTTGTGCATGTGAGGCATCTTCGACCACGAGCAGTAGCATGACTACCAGCGAGACAACGACACCGGTGGCCCTTTGGACCAATCAGTCGAGGTTTGCAAAAAAGAGCTGTAAGGCTTGTTTTTGCGATTTGTCAGTTTGGTTTGCGAACGTGCCATCGTTGGAGTCCGAGGCCACATCTAGCAGCGGCACAGCGGGTGGAGTTGCCAGCGAGACCACGACGTCTCAGGCTGGCCGGATTGATAGCCGTATGCTTGAGCGAGGCGGCATGTCTTGCACATGCATACACGGTGACATGCAACGGTATTGCTAAATCAGACTCGCTTATGGATGCCACTCGAAGTCATACGACCTGCCTGATCAAACCGGGCCCGTGTGTTAGACCTATTTTAGAGGCTTTCAAAGTCCTACACATCTGTTTGTAACATAGCATTCGTGTGCGGGCTTTGAGATCTGAAATACTGGGCCTAGCAAACTCTCAGCCAACAGTTCGAATCTGAATCTCGAACCGCAACTTCCGACTTCAGCGGCCTAGGAGCTCAAATCGCCAGGCCTAGATTTGGCATCCCGTGCTTGGTCTGTGTCAGGAAGCTGTGGCAGTCATGTTTTGAGCGAGGTTGCAACGACGACAACCACTACCAGCACAGCAGAGCCTTCCACCAGCGCTCCTACGACGCCTGCAGTCCCTTGCCCTACGCGAGTATGTGTAGCGGCGTGGGTTGTGAGGTTCCAAAAGTGGGCCAGGTTGCTTTCGAGGTCTGGCTCGATCTGGCAAAGCAGAAGCAAGAACGATCATCACAATGACGAACAAAAGAACTCGCAATATTGCAACGCCAGTACTTTGTCATCGGAGCATGTTACCGCCTCTGAGAGTGTGCTCAAGAGGTTCAAGCCTTTCAGTTCTCGTTTTATCTGGCTCTCGTGATCGGGCCGGGGAATGCCACATCCGAGGCCACGACGACCACCGGTACTCTCAGTACGGCCTCTCCCGAAAACACGACGCTAGCGATTCGGGCTGATCAAGAGCATGACTGTCGGCGATGCCTATGAAGCCCTAAACTCGCAGCTCAAACCCGAACCTCGTGCGGACGTAGCCCAAATCTGTGAGCCCTGATGCTGAAGCGGTCGAAGCCAAAAGTCATTGAAGCGACTAATATATAATATATAATATATAATATATAATATATAATATATAATATATTAGACATATGCACAAGGCGAGGCCTCGAGGCCAAAAGTCTTGAGCCGAGGCTGCCACTACCACCACCATCACTACGGGGCAAAGCACCACGGAGGCCGCCGCCGTTTTTTTTGGGGCTCTTTGCCGAGACGGGTGGAGGTGATCCGACCCAGAAGTCCGAGGCCTACTGTAAGCGCTGGGCGCAGGGCCCCACAATCAGACCCTCCGAGCCCGGAGCCTTTGATTGCAACCATTTGAGCTAGTGGAGCTGGAGGCAATGGAGCAAAAAGGCAGAAGCGACAGAAGGCAGAGAGGACACGAATGTACCTCGGGCAAGGATGCCTGCAAATCGCTGGAAGCTAGACAAGCCGGAAAGGAAAGCTCTGTACCACGCCTCCAGTCGAGGTGTGGGGTGCTTGGACGAAGGCGGGAGATGCCGTCGAAGACAAGGCCAAGCGCAAGCTCTGGATGTGAAGCTTGCTTGTGGGATCATACCTTCCCTGTAGCAGTAATGACAAACAGGAAGGCGCAGAATCAGGAGCTGGACAAGCTCAGGGCTCAGGGTTTGGGGCTTCACTTCTTCGGGATGAAAGCCAACAGCTTGAAAGTCCAGGAGTCCAAAAATTTCGGGAAGTTCGTCGACTCTGGAGTCTAGAGTGACTGCTTTCTCCATTCAGAGCCAGGCTGTTCAGGAAGCTCACAACTGTACAGCTTGCTACCTCTGCCCGATAGCCCTGTGGATTCTTTTTTCGGGGGTCTCTCGGCATCTTCGGGGCAGCTTGAACGCCTTTGGCATTTGTGCTTTGTCTTTCATGCGAAGGTTGGGCGTGGGCAAGTCTGCGAATTTCAGCGACAAACCTCTTGCCCTTGCTACAGAAAACCGCTCGGGACAGTCGAAGTTTGAGTCTCGGTTGTTCCTGTGGATCGCGATGCCGCCGTTCTCGAGCTGCTCTCGTTTGGGCTTAGTGCCCTGCCTACAAAAGCCTTGATCCATGTGAAATTCGCACACGGGCAGGAAGATTTAGTACTTCGACGAACGCTTCGCATGCGCGCGTTCAAACTATGCAGCCTCTTCCATGCGACACGCGAGCACCGCCTTGACTCCATGGGCAAAGTAATACCACCTGCCGCCGTCTGTTTGCCTCCTCCGAGATGAGAGGATCCTGCAGGAGTTTTAAGCATTCAATCGAACAGTTCATGCATACCGTCAAACTGAGGTTAGGGTGAAGACAAGGCAAGGTTTAAGCCAACCTCAGCTGTGCAGACAAATCCTCGCCCAAAGCGAAATTCCTCCCGTCTATCTCTTCCTTCTGCCGGTGGTGGAGCTTGCAATGAGGACAGTTGCAACCCGACCTGGCACCGAAACTGCGAAGCAGTACCCCAGCCCGAAATAGTGCTGAACGCGCCATCAGGTGACGGAGAATGTCACGGAGGTGGGCGACTGTCAGTACACACCGTCGAGGGTCACCGAGTAGACATTAGAGGTTTGGCCGAGGTGCTACAGACTGCTCCTAAACTTGAAGTTTGGAGCTCTTGTGAAAGGGCTTCGGGTAGCCTGGTTGTTGCTGCATATATAGTCAGTCTTTTAGCACTTATGGCACTCTGCATCATGGGACCTGGGAAGAGCCCCTGGCACAGCAAGCACAACCCTCTTCGAGCATGCAAGTCCCATGCTACCAGAACCTAAGCGACCAAGGGGCCAAACGCAACCGATGTGGCTTCTGAGGCACGATTCCGATCTGGGATCCGGTGCTTGAGGGGTGGATCCGGCAGGCGTTGGACGGATTTAATTTAGGCATGTCTGCAGCTCCCAAGCTCCAGGGCATTTTCTCGTTCGGAAGCTCCCGCCCCCTGTTCAGCACTGCCCAAGAGCACATCACAGAAAACTAGCACAAGTAGAAGCAGCAGTAAAAGTAGTCGCAACAGTAGTAGTTGCAGCGAGGCCGGCGAGGCCGTGAAAGCTGCCGGTGCTGCTGCCAAGGCCTTGTACACCCGTGTCTCGAAGAAGCTTTGTAGGGAGGTTTAATTGGACTTTGACGTAGGACTTCGATACGGATTCGATCAGGGTTTTGGTCGAATTAATGTGGAAGTGAGCGTTTAGGGTTGAGCAATATCCCCCGTAAACGTGGCAAGCCTTCCCATGGGATCAATGATAGGAGGGGGATCGCCATGTAAGGAATGCAACCTAGGAGGCTTGTTCATTGCTAGAATGCGTGTATTGTGAGTCTGCTGCGCTTTCTCGGTACTTAAAGAAGATGGCTTCAAGCAGGCATCATGCTGGGAAGTTTTTTGTTCCCTCGCTGTAGGATGGGCATGACAATAACGCGATTACTGATGGTGCTTGTGCGTGTGCTGATGCTGATGGTTGGCGGATGGTTATGAAACAGTGGTGATGGTAATGAGGATGACGGTGGGTCGAGGGTATGAGTTTATTTCTGTAGAGTTTTGGAGATCGATGACTGGGACTTGGCGGGCGTTGGCAGAAGTTGTTCTCTCGACACCATTCCCCTTCTGAGTCTCCAGACTGGAGGCCATTTGGGATGGCCTGACGGGCTCGGGCAACGCCTCAGAAGTCGCCAACTCCACGGCCGCAGCCGCTGAAAAAGTGACTTGGCGGCTCGTGGTTTGCGGTAACGAAGGGTTGGGCGGAAGCCACGGTCCAAGGTCACCAAGGCCGCGAAGGATGCGGCCAAGGCCATCTTCGGGCCCAAAGGCGGGCCGGCTCCCGCTCGGCTTCTGGCGCAGGTTTTCTTTTCAGAGTTACGTATCGTTACGTATCGTTACGCGCGTGGCAGACCTCTCGTCAAGTGGGGGCAGAATACTCAGGTCTCAGCCATCATGAAAATAGCTAGCATTTTCATTTGTCTTGACCATCGTCATTACCTTCACTACAGGCAGCATCATCATCTTCTTCTTCACCATCGCCATCATGCCGATCATCGTTGTCGGCACGGTACGGCATCAAGACCGCCGCCATCGTGTTGTGCTTCTTGTTCGTTTACACTGCCAGCACAAATCGCAGTGATTCACGATTCGGCACCGCCACCATTCTTGTCATCCTTACAATCCTCTTCGGCATCATGCACACCATCATGAATCATGGCCTGATTCCTTGTCAGGATGAACACCGAAACATCGCAAAGAAGCCGCACGCCACCTTGTAAAAGCTGGTTGCAGCAATTTTGTAGCTGATACTGCTTCCAACACTCGTGTGACTCACTGCTGCAGTTCCATAGCGACATCGACTGAAATGTGTAGAGTACCCACGCCTCTGCTACCGACACCAGCAGCCAAGGGCAATCCGATAACCTGGGTGCCAGGCCCGAAGACGACGGTCCAGGTCACCATCGAGGCCAACTCCGTTCCCGAGGCATCCTGGAGCTGAAAGGGTTAGGGCTCGGGTGTCGGTTTGGGTCTGGGGTTTGAGGTTCAGGGTTTCCGAGAGGCCAGGGTGAAGTTGAACGGATTTGTGGGTGTAGGGTTTGAGTTTTAGGGCTTCAGTGAGGTCAGGGTGACGTTGAACGGCCTCTAGTCTAGAGCCCTTGCTGAAAGCCATCCCCAGACCCCAGGCTTGCAACTCCAGTGAAGCTGGGGAGTTTTGTGCTGGAGGGTGCGGAAGGTCTGAGTGTCAATTCCAGGATCGCGATTTCCGGTGGAAGCGGCGAGGGGTTCAGCGACATTCAAGGCTTCAAGGCTTCAGAGCAGATTTCATTCCAGGTTCAGGAAGCGGGCTTCCGATTTGGTGCTTATCATCGAGAGTTTGGATTGGGTGCCCGCTACCCTGGGTTTCGGTTTTCGTGCATCGGGAAGAGTAGCTTGCCCTCGTTAGCTAGGCTTTTTCTTCAGGTGTTGGGAGGCCGGTTTCATGCCCTTGGTACCGTCCGCAAAGGCCCGCGAGTCCGTGCCCTGGGGTCCCATGGTGCAGGAACCCATGTCCCTTTCGTTCAGTGGTGCCCTGAATGTTGGATTCCGTAGTCGCCATTCAAGCATGATTCTGGGTTTGTGCGAGCATCAATCACGAATCAAACTCAGAGCTGTTGGAAAGGAGGAGTACCTGACCACTGGCGTTCAAGTGAAGTGCCCCGGCCGCATGCTGATGACGAGAGATCAGGTCGCTGCGATCTGTTTGAGTGGCTCAGCTGTCCCGGTTTGATTTCTGATTCAAAGCCCCACCCGCATGATGATGCTGGTAGCCTTCGTGTATGCTTCCCCCAGCCACATACATTCAGGAGCTTTCGGTTTTGGGTTAAGCCAAGCTTTAGGTCTTTGAGCTTGGCTCGTTTGTTTCGTGTTGGCCCAGAGTAGCAAAGCATGCACCATGCATGCCTTTTGAAATTTGGGGGAGCGAGCATGGACTGGTGTCAATTCCGCGCTTGCCCCGCAGCTTCTCGCAGGTTCCATCCACGCTTCATTCTAGCTGAAGCTCTCAGCCGTCTTAGCTAAACGTCGAGATCTGCGAGCCCACTTCCGGGCGGGGTCGGAGCCATGGGCTGTGTCATGCCGGGGCCGGCGAAGGGAAGCTACGAGTCGGTGATGCAGCACCTGCCTCCCGACGCCCGGCGGCGGTGTACCTTCCCGAATGTTGAAACCATCCATGTCGCGGCATCGTCTAGCGATTTCGGCCAGATCTGTCAGTCCCCACACTCTGCTGGCGGTGGCCAAGCTGCGATGCTTCCGCTTCAGCCCCGTCTTCCCGAATAAGCTATTGTAGGCAATGCAGGCAGCAGGAGCTTCGGGAGTAGGTTTGGAGGACGAGAAGCAGAAGCAGTTGTCGTTGTCGTTGTCGTGGTGGTAGTAGCAGCTGTCGTCAGCGCCGTCGTAGTGTGCTGCTAGTATTTCCATTGTACTTTGCTGCTGCTTTTGCTATCGTTGCAAATACGTTTACTACTGCGATCACGACGACTGACAAGACGAAGAGGACGACGACTGCTGCACGGCTACCACCACCATGACAACCCAAGCCCCCAGATCCCAGAGAGCGCCCAGGACATTTTTCGGGTCGGCATTTTCGGGAGCACTGAGCTTCTGGGCCGTCATCAGCACTTCGCTTTGTTGTGGCTATTGGCAATGATTGCTTACATGGTGGCGGTTCGTTTCGGGTTTGCCATCTGTATTCTCTTGCCCATGTCTTCTTGTTTTGCTTTTGTCTTTTGTTTTTACTAGCGTGCCTATGACGAGTGCCGTGACCATGACTATAGCTATAGCTAGTGTAGAGCAGATCTTGCGTCGGGAAGTGTGTCATAGGTCAGGCGAGGGTGCGCCCAGGCGTTGCTGTGTTGTTTGCTGCTGAGGTCTAGTACTGTGGTGTGCAAGCTGTGTCCTGCTTCAGTTTAGTTCTTTAGTTGTAGAATCTATGCTGGAAACGATACCCCCAGTCGAGGTTCCACCAGGCCACCAGTGCTGCCTTGTGTGCTGCGATTGGCCAAAAGCTGGGGTCAGAGGCGGGCAAGTATGTAAATGCTTCTGAACGTGTTGACTGTGCTGAAAGGTAGCTTCAATTGCCAAAGTAAGCTGGAATCCTTTCTCCTCCTCCTCCTCCTCCACAGACCTTCCATGTCAGACCCTCTCAACGGGACGCCCCCTCGAGCCTTCAAAACCTTCAGCCCTGTTTCAAAGATGGAGGTGGGTGGTCGGTGCATCCTGCTCACGGGGGGAAACGCCGTCGTCCACGAAGCGGTGGCACGCCCCTTCTTTGACGAGGCAGGATGTTTAGTAAGTTTTAGTCTTGGATGAGCTTAGGTCCTAGAAGGTAATGTGATATCTCAGGATACATACCCATCCCTGTGAGGTGGGCCGAGAACGATCCGTGTTCCACCTCTGCCCCCTTGGCCGTGTGTGCCACTTTGACTTCGGCGTCATCGTAGGCTGGTAAGGGAGGAAAGGTCAGTTCTTTCGAGCTCGATGCTTTGACGGGTTCTTTGGTTCCGTGTTCGTCAGCTCAGTTCTTATAGCCTAAGCCCTGCTAAGGTCTTGCAGCTTCAGTCTTTGAGTGTGTGACAGGCTTGGATAGGCTGCCGGCCCTGACTTAGTGTCCATACCTTGTCTTAGAGGAAAGACCCGAAAAGAAGCGGCGAGAAGCTTGTTGAAGCATTTGCGGAGGTTCATGTCACGAAAGCTCCTCGCCAGAGAGCTTGGCTCTCTTGGAATAGCAGCCACCTGATCCGTATCAATCTTAAGAAGCACCCCTTCTCGTGGCCTTTACATATGATGCAGGTTCGCACGCTTTTGGACCCTTCCGAAGCTAAACCCGATAAATCCCGCATAGTGGTGTTCAGGTGTATGCATGTTTCGTGCAGGGATTGGTAGGGATTACATGCCGTTTTGGGGGGACCTGTGGCTGTGACAGGTGCCGGCAGTGACAGCAACGAGCGGCGCGAGATCTTCGCGAGGAGCTGCAACGCCTGCATCGCCGCGCCTTGGATGCTTACCAGACATATCTCCAGCCTCGGATTTCGTGCTGCTGTAGTTCTCCTGGCAGTTGTTGCGGTCATGCCACTTGCTGACAGCATCCTGAAGACATATCTTCTTCGTCTTCCTCCTTCTCTGGACTTGGTTATAGATTAGCGGCGCTCCGTCGTGTCTTTACCTCCCCAAACTTGCGGTGAACTTCAAGTCGAATCCACCGGCACAGCCTTAACCCTTAAGCCCGAGAACCACCTGCAATGCACAACTCTCGAGACAACCTACACCCCCCTAAATCCTGAGCCTCTAACCCTAAACCACAAACCATGCGGGAGGAAAAGTCTTCAACAAAAGCCCTAAACCCGAAACCCCAACACCTCAAACCCTAAACCCCTACATCCTCAAACCCTCAAATCCTCAAACCCTCACAGACAAATAAGCCGAAGCCCTTGGCTTTTGTCGAAGGTGGAAGGGGGGCCTGGTACCATGGACGAGATGTGCCTCGCCGGGGTTGTGTGGGGCTGGGGTCGGGTGCAGGGTTTAGGGCTTTTAGGGTTTAGGGTTTCGGGCTCTTTTTGGGGTTTAGGGTCTAGTTTTTTTTTTGGGGTTTAGTTTAGGGTCTTCTAAGGTTTATAGGGTTTATAGGGTTTTGGGAAGCTGGAAGGCTTATACTTGGTGCGGCTTTGGGTGCAGGCCTTCGTGTGATTGAGGGCTACAAGGTCGAGCGGCAAGGAAGATTTCGGGGGCCTTTCTGTTACAGGCACGCTTTGGGCTGCTAACGTGTGGGATCAGTCTAGAAGCTCTACAGCAGCTGTTGCTGCAACAAAGGACTTCGTACGACGGGCGAACTTTTTCGGTTTACAGGCTTCAAAAGGCTAGCATTTAGAGGTCGGGTGTCGGATTTCAGTTTCGGGTATTAGGTACAAGGATCAGGTATATACAAGGCCAGCGTCAGCGCCCGCTAACAGTGATTACAAAAAATGATGTCATGTAATCATAGATAGATTCAAGCAGTACGGTCGGCGTTTTCGGCAGTTCCGAGAACCTGAGTCCTCCCCGCAGCCAGAGCTCCATGTAACCCCAAACCCCCCAAATCCCCTGCAGACACGCATGGTCCACGAAACCGACAGCACCAGGAAACTGGCCCTCACGAACGGCGTGCCGGTCTTGGCCGTGAAGAAGAGTGGTGGGGCCTCGGAGGAGATCTACCACAGCTTCCCAGATGGTCTCCCGAAGCCCCGAGGTGACCGAATGCTGGGTGTAGGCTGTCGTTGTGTGGGCAGAAATGGCATCATGTAGCTTCCATTTCGACGTGAAGGATGCACAAGCCGACGGTTCAAGCTGCATGTCTTCCGAGTCCTTCAGCCCCACCCAGCTGCGAGGCATTGACAAGACGCTTTGGGACAGGCTGACTGAGGAATCAGGGACCCCGGAGGAGACGGCCGAAGTGGTGGTGAAGCTCGGGCTTGCATCTCAGGTAGGTTCGTCAAGTAAGCTCTCCGAAGTCTTTTGGAGTTCTTCATGGCCTCGCCATCTCAAGCACGACAGCCCGAACCGCCAGTCCTAGTGTTCATAGTAAGAGCAGGACGTTTTGTCACAGAAACCCGTTCGCCTCGAAGCGCATTTGCCGCATCGAAGGAAGATCATCGGTGCGATGCTGCTTGAGGCCCTCCGCGATGATCAGTCGCGAAAGGCGGCTCGAATTTAGCCTCTACGGTGACCGCAGAAAGGCAAAGAATAGCTTCCACGAAAGCTGCGACACTGGAACTTCTTCAAGTATTCAATGTCGACGCACAGTCTTCGAACTCTAGGCCTACAAGCCATGTACAACCTCTCAGCCAGTGAGGCTTTTTTCGATTTCGTAACACTGAACCTTACGGCGGACGCAATTCGCAGGTGGGTCAGCACCCCAAGTTGTGCTGTCCAACGTGCAACTGCAGTTTCGAATAGGCTGTACACACGAGCTTCACGCTATCAGCAAGATCCTGAGTCCAATTCAAAAGTATACAAAGTCAGGGAACCAATGCTCTCTACTGTAGTTCTCCATGTAGACGCTGTCATCTTCTTCCCTTGTGTCTCTATGATGCTATCCGATAGCGTTTGGGAGTTCGAAGGCCTCGGGATGCTGCGAGTGCGAGGAGGCGCCTCGCGTTCCCGACGCCCACAGCCCAGAGCCCCAAAGGATGGGCTTTGCTTAGCCTCCGAAGGGCCGGACATGCAGAAGACGGAAGGATGAGGCAGCTAGTCATCACATTTGTAGAGTGAATGTAGAGGCTTTGACAGATCTTTGCAAGATGAAGTTTTGGGGGCGTCCTCTCTGCCGTCTACCGTCAGGGGCTGCGATGACTGTCTCACTTGCACGGAAGCTGTGGAAAAGCGGAGCTCCTCTTCGGAGGCTTCATGGTTTGCAGCGAAAAGCCCCCAGACTCCGGATCTCCCCGAAAGCTACAAAGTGCCGCGGCAAGGTCGTTTTCCAAGGGTGAATCTCGAAAACCGAAGGCAGGGCCGCCCGACACATCGAATGCTGCAGTTAGGCATGACAAAAGAGTTTTCGCGCCACTCTAGGCGAAACAGTTCAAGCTCCCAGGCATGTTCAATATCCTGGGGCTGCAGAGGTTCAGCGCAGGACATAAGGCAAAGGACTCCCAAAGACTAGACACTAGACTCTAAACCCCAGGCCCTCTCGTTTTCGCATAGCATGAGCCCTTACAGCCCCCAAAGGCGGAAGCCAACCAAATCAGTTCGCAGCCGAGGCTCAAAGCCACTATGCAAACATTGGCAGAGGCACTGAGGGTGAGGGTTTAGGCTTGGGTTTCAAGGTCTTTGGATGTTGAGGGTGAGTCATGGGATGGAGAATTTCAGGTATGGCATCGGAGTACCCGAGCAACAACGGACGGCAATCAAGCTTCCAACGAACAGGCACAAGACTGAACAATCACACAGTCCAAGGAACACAAGAGTTTCGCAAGGAGTTCCTTTCTGGGAGCAGTAGTTTAGTGTCAGGTCAGAGTTGCACAGTGCATGTCAGTTTGCAGTGAATCAACACAACCAGTCTTTTGCCACAGGGCAAAGCTCATGTCTTCAGCCCAGACATTTATAGAGCCGCAAACCTTGCCCAGGAGCTGGATGCGGAGGCGGGTCACGCCGACGCAGACACCGAGTTAAAGCTGCGAGTGATGGCCATGGATGCCGTGAGGCCTGCCCAGTGCACCGAAGATCAGTACCCGAGGAGTTCATGAAGACTGTGTCATACCCTGCAAGCCGTAAGATCGAGCTGCTGAAGCCAAGGGTTCAGGGGTGTTCCCAGATGTTTGGAGCCGGCGAATGTTTGCGAAAACACGAAGACCAATTCCAATATGTTAACATCGGCCCCTCTTCTCGTAAGCCCTTGCTGAAATTCCTAAAGTCCTGAAGTACCTCACTTTTCACCTCAATGTGGACTGCTAGTCTGTGTCACCGCTCTTTCTCTGCTGGGGCAGCCTTGGCCGACAAACCTGAAACGTATACTGCACCACTGATCATGGACCTTCGTAAGAGAAGGCAGAGTCGTGGCTTGCTGGATGGCACCATGATGCATCCTGCCTTGAGGAGTTGGGAATGTAATCGAAGTGACAACGGATTTTTGGGTTTGGGGATTAGAAAGGTTGTCGATTCAAGGGGTGCGAGAGGTCCAGGGTTGAGGGTTTAAGGGTTGACAAGGCTTGGAGGCTTGTGTTAAGTGGGACAGGCATTTCGAGTTTTCGGGCGTTCATGATGTGAGGTCTTGCAGTTTAAAAACCCGCCACCAAAACTCTGAAAACGAACCCAGTGTTGCATTGTGTCATCATATGTTCTTCGGAGAGTTCGGTTGTATGACCCAAACCACGGGCACCGACACCAGAAGACTTTGCTGCAGTTTGCAGCTCCTAGCTGCCTGTCCCAATTGGACATCTGGAAAGAAGTGCAACTGCTACATAATTCACCCCAGATCGTCAGTTTCGCCTCTTAATTAAGCCTGAGGCTTACTCGTGTCTACTTTCTAACTAACCTTAGCGCACGGTTTGTACAGGTGGTGCCAGGCGGTCACTTGACGCTCGGGGCTGAACAACTATGTCATGAGTTGGCCAAAGGAGATTCAGAAAAACCCGCAACAGCCTCCTTTCCAGTACTACAAGTGTTGCCATTTCAGAGCCCTGTTGCAGACCCCGTCCATCTCCTGAAGAACGGAGCTCCACGCGCAGCACCCGCTGTTTTAAGGCGTCTGGTGGCCTTCAACTGCTCTGCCCCGGGGCTCCGGAGCTTCGAGCTCAGCACGGGCGTGGACCTGCAGAAGGCTGGGTGTAGTAGGGCAAGGTACAAGGTCATAACAGAGATTTATCTTGAGGAGGTCTTTCACACGAAAAAACTGGTGCCATAGCTGAACTGAATGGATGCTTTTCCAGAGGGAAAGGGAAGGGAGAGACAGGGACGGAGGGAAGATGTCTTGCACCAGCTTGTCTTTCCAGATCTAGTTTGAGGAGAACACTTGTGCCTGAAACGCTCTGTGCTACGATGCGAGTGCTACCTACCGCAAGAAATTCTGCTGCTAAGATGAGGTTTGCTAAACCCTGCTGTTAGTTGCTTGCCCGGCATCGGCACGCATGGCGCTGGCGCTGGAAGTCACTCTCTTGAGTGGCAGCAGCACGACCGTGCGGCTTCAGCCAGACAGCACCATTCACGAGCTGCAGGCGCACGCTCAGCTTCATTTCGGATTTGGGATCCACCACCTGTGCTCACCGCAGGGCGTGATCCTGCACGGCCCCTCCACCTTGGCGGGTGCCGGCTTGAAAGATGGCGATCAGGTGGGGTGTTGTCTGCGTCAGACGATGGTGGTATCCCACTTTTCATCCCTCCTGGCCAGCGGCGCTCGCTGGCCATATCTTTCTTTTACGGACAGCGACGCTTTCGCTGTGGTGCGACCTGGGGGAAACATTGTTGTCTGGGGGGATGCGAAGTCTGGAGGCATGTGCCGTCAGTCCTCTCAGCTGTGCAGTTCCAAAATCGTGCACCAAGTTGGGGCCTCGCAGTCGGCCTTCGCGGCAATCTGCACTGATGGCACCGTGGTTAGTTGGGGCGACCCGACGGCCGGCGGGGACAGCTGGCTGGTGCGAGAACAGCTCTGTGGTGTCAAAGACATCAGGGCCTCTGCCTTTGCTTTCGCTGCCCTTTGCAGCAACGGCTCTGTAGTGGCCTGGGGGGATGCCAGCTATGGTGGAGACTGCAGCCTTGTTCAAGAGCATCTCCATGATGTGCAGCAGTTGCGGGCTTCGCAGGGTGCTTTTGCTGCCGTGCGGGCAGATGGGAAAGTGGTGACGTGGGGCGATCCAAGCAGTGGTGCTGACAGCAGCACAGTTCAACAGGATCTCCAAGGAGTCCGTGACATCTCGGCTTCTTTCGGCGCTTTCGCGGCCACCGTGGCCAGTGGCACTGTGGTGACGTGGGGTGACTCGGCAGGCGGCGGCGACAGCAGCGGTGTGCGCGAACAGCTGAGAGCGAGTGTTCAGCGGGTCTGGGCCTTCGCTCGTGCCTTCGCGGCCCTTCGAGCAGATGGGACAGTGGTCACTTGGGGGGACAACGCCTTTGGAGGAGACAGCCGGGCTGTGTGCGAGCAGCTCAGGAATGTGCAGGAGATTGAGTGCACCATGTTCGGTTTCGCGGCGCTCCGGAAGGACGGCAGCGTCGTGACCTGGGGTAGAGCAGACAGTGGAGGCGACAGCAGCGCTGTCCAAGAACAGCTGCAGGACGTCCAAGTCCTCCGCGCCACAGAGGGTGCCTTCGCGGCATTGCGACGGGACGGGCGGGTAATCACTTGGGGCAACCCCGCGTGTGGCGGAGATGCCGGGGATGGAGTGCTTCTCAGCTGCGTGGATGGGCTCTGCGCGAATGAGGGTGCCTTTGCCGCGCGGCGCTTCGATGGCTCCGTCGTCACCTGGGGAGATGCTCGGAGGGGTGGAGACTGCGGCTCGGTCGTCCATGAGCTTTTCGATGTGCAGGACATCTGCGCTTCCTTCCATGCTTTTGCAGCGGTGAGGGCCGATGGAAGTGTCGTGACCTGGGGAACAGAGCAGTCCGGTGGCGACAGCAGCCTCGTCCGAGAGCAGCTGGGACCCTGCTAAGACCAAGATCAAGAGCAGTGTTTTGGTGGCGCATCGAGCCTCTATACTCTATTGCGTGCATCAGGGCGTGCTCGCTTGGTTTCAGGGTCCATTCGGGAGTTTGGAGCGCATGGAGAAATTACCCCCCCGAGCCAAACCTCATGATTTGCAGGCAACCAAGGACCAAGAAAATCGCATCCCCAGGCCCTATAGGCTTATTTCCTACATTCTGGAGCAGCAGCCACGTCGTCACCGAGACTGGCAAAGCCGAACCCCCGACTTCCGCAGCGTTCCTAGCAAGCTTTTTAGAGTCTCCGAGCTGCTGAGATGTCAGGATTCGGGGTCAGGGTTAGCCATATGCGAACGGGGTGCTCACCACATCAGCGAGTCATTACGAGGATCCTGCTACTAAGGGCGTGGGGTCCCGCCCCCGCCTTGCCTTCGGGAGGCATTGCACGCGGTCACGACGACGGTGGACGGAGTTTGCGCAGCTGGACGGAAGCAGAGTGTAATAGGTCGGAAAATTCATGTCAAAAAGAAGCCCCAAATCCCAGTCTAGTTGGTAAGGTTTTTATACCGTATACTAGGATTTTCGAGCAGTAGGAACCCCCCCCCTAAAGCTTCAACTCCGCAGCCCTCCGAGTGCCCGAAGCCTTAATCCTGAGCCCTGGGCCTGAGACTAGACAGCCTAGTAGCTCTGATTGGTGTGTAGGTTTAGGGTTTGGGGGTTTCAGGGTCTAGGGTTCTAGTATGGTCCATAAAGAGCTACTGTTAGAGGCAGGGTCCAAAGTATGGATGGTTCCATCGCCTGGGTTAGATCAGAAGAGTTTCTTGAGGTTTGGGGATTTCGGAGCCGACTTCAAGATCGCTTCGATGAAAATCTCAGGTCTTGAAAGGCAGTCCCAGGGCCGCCGACGTCGAGGCTCAGAAGGCCAGTGGGATCAACCTCAAGGAGGGTTCAAAGAAAGTGTTTGTGGGAGGTTTAAGAAGGCTACTTAGAGTTCTTCTTGCCTCTTCGAAAAATCACATATCCTTCCGCCGGGATCGTGCAAGGGTTTTTGGTTCTGGTCCAGGGTCTTACAGTGTCGTGAGTGCGCTTTGCGACGCCTTGCGTGCGTGGCTTGTGGGCGCCGGAAGGGTAAAGGGCGTTCGGCAGATCGGTGTAGGCGTCAGGATCCAGGACCAAGAGTTTCAGAGACTTCATGGACCCATGTCTTGCCGCTTCGCATGATGTTCTCTCGAAGCGGGATCCCCAGAACACATAGTTGTTGCTTAACTTCTCAGGAGATACAGTCAGACTAGATGCTGAATTTCATGTCCGTTTGTGAAGCCTTAGGGCCATGGTTTGGGGATCAATCAGCGTTGAGCCTGAGGAATCGAACCATGCAACTTCTTAGCAACATGTGGTTTGGAGAAGTTCTGAGAGGTCTTCAAGGCTCAGCGCGGGGGTGAAGGGATGAAGACTTTCGGAGGGTGGGCCGGGAGGGAAGAGCTACTGCCACACTTCCGTTCACTGCTCCTACCATGGCTACTTAATCAGTTGAAAGTTAGAGTCCTTCTTAGAGGTGGCAGCAGCAGCTCGTCACCTCTGTTGCTACGACTTCGTGCTTGAATACGATTGCTTCACGCTTAGGCAAGACTTGATTTTGAGCCAGGGACTTGGGCTGGTCGCACTAGCCAGCGGCGATACGGCAGAAGCTCCTCTCATCCAAGATCCTTGAATAAACTCTCAAAACCTAACACCCTCAACCCTGATTGAGGGAACCTAAACCCGTAGACCCTAAAGACCTGAACCCCTAAACTGCAGCATCTCGCAGGTGTTGGACACCGCGCTGCTCCATGCCGTGGCGCGCCAGCGCGCAGCAGCGGCAAGCGAAACGAAGAAAGCAACTCTGACAGCGTTTGGGTTAGGGCCGAGGCTTTGTTGGGTGTTGAGATCCAGGGTGCTTCGAGCTTGGGCTCGAGCTGGGCCGGGACAAAGAGAAATGGGGTTGCGAGCATGTCAGATGTGGGATCCGGGAGTTTAGGGTTTGGGACGCAGGGTTTTAGTTTTGCCATCGGTCTCTGGTAACACTTGTGTGCGGGGTTAAGGCAAGGACCTAGGATCGCAAGCTGTTCGAGGTCTGGCTGTTTGCCGGTCGCCCCGGGCAGATCGGCACCCCAAGGCACCCCAATACCTTGAGCCCCCGTCCACAACTCCCTGCAACAGGGGGAACTGAGATAACACCATCTTCCTTCGAAGCTATCGAGTGAGTTGGACGACAAAGAAGCAAGGCCGTGCGCCATGCGCACACGGCCCTCAAGCAGTTGCAGTCGGAGGCACCGGGTTCGCCGAGTGAGCTTTTCACGTCTGTGCATGTAGGTTTGCGGACATGGGACTATATGGCTCGTGTCTGGCGTTTCGGATTTAGGGTGCCGGGGCATTGGAGCCGTCGGCTGCAGGCAACGTTTGTGGATTACGTTTCGTCTTGCCCTTCGGGGGCCATTCGAGGTGGAGGGTTAGCATGAATCAGGGCTCGGTTAAGAACCTTGAAGGTATGCGTCATCGAAGTGCTGCCGGACTCGTTGTTGACCTGTCAGAGGAAAGTCATCGCGGAATCTACCCGCATGTCTGTGCGCAGCTTCAGAACTCGCAGGGTAACGGCAGTCCTGGGGTCGGCATTTCGCGGTTGCCAATTTCTGATTTCCACGACCGAAGCAAAGCCCGTTTGCCTTTCGTCTCGTCCATGATCCGAAGACTCCCCTACCCTACCCCAGGGCACGAAGCCCTCAAGACGGAAATAGACTACTGATCATTGAGACCCAGGCCGAACCTTCAATCCCAGAGCAAGTGAGGTCTATCAATTCTAAACCGCCACATTAAGACATGCTCACTCCTTCTGACTTCCCCACGCCGAGAAGGCGAAATAAGGCATCAAATCAAGCCATAACTCCCAAAGACCCCTTTGGCCCAAAGCACCCTTTGTACGGAACCGTTGGCAGGCCCTTCAGATGCAGCCGAATTCGACCTTGCTTAGGACCGTGAAAGAGGCGCGGGCGGGAATCCCTTGAAAATCGGCAGAAAGCAGAAGCCACGGAACGGCGACGCACCACAATCTTGTTCGCATCGCATGGACTGTGACTTGCCCGATTCGGAGAGCCCACAAAGGGTGTTAGCTAAGGGTCCTTGTCCCTTGGATCGGGGCTGGATCCTTTGAAAGACCGGCTGTGCAGAGCAGGTCTTGGAATCTCGCCGCAACAGCTCCGAGTCCCTGGCCAAGGCTATTGAGAAGGCGACGCGGGTTGCAAATTTTGCAGGGTGTAGGCTTTCCCTAAGCCGCGCAAGCCCTACTAGAGGACCAGGTGTGTTTCAGTTTTTGTTTGTGTTTGTTTTTTTTTGCAGTGGAGCTGACATTTTGATTGAAAGGAATGTTGAACGAGTTCGGGTTCGACTATCCTGAGGGTTTCGGATCCGGGTGCTTTGACGTCCGTTGGCGGCTGTTGGCTTCGGGAGCCCGTAAGCTTCGTGGGTAAAGAAAGCCCGATCGAGATGAACAAAAAAAGCCGAGAGGTCTGAAGGGAGGATCTCTACATGAATCGGTAGATGGCCAGACAGGAAGACGTAGCCAGATAGATGAGCACACATGCGGCTATAGGTCAGGATGACCTTGGTACGGATTCTTCCTGCGTTTCCCCTGCCTGAATTGAGGTGAATGCCACGATGGCACCCAAGGCCAAGGTCATCCGGACTCAGCTGCTTGGTCTTTACCGGCGCACGGAAACTCCTTCCCAAGGTCGTTCCATGCTACTTACAACCAGCAGCTTGCTCGGTTGCCTAAGCACTCGAGTACTTTGAGCACTTCCGCCCGAAACCTGGATCAACAAAATCAGAAACTTGAAGTCGAGTCCGCAGCAGGCACAGCATGCCATGACTTGAGACAGCACCCGTGCAGACACCTCTGCAGGGTTTCCTGGGTTTTGAAGGAGAAGTTCATCACCGTTTAGGGTTAAGTGCTTTTTTGGGCGAGGGTCTTGTGTAAACCGCTCTAGGCTTTCCATGCTCAGTTTTCTGTTGTGGTGTCAAGTTTGAAACACGGTACGGTCCTCATGCTGTTTCTGTAGATGTGTGTTTACATTCAAAATCTAGCGAAGATCTTGGCTAACGTAAGGTAGTCACAGTCACTAATCCACGCTGATGGCCCAAGATTTGGGATAAGCCCGAAAACCCTCAAGGGGAGCGTCTGAAGGTGCTGTGCAGGAAGTCGTCCGTTCGCTGCCTTCAGTGGGCTTTTCTGAAACTGTTTGGCAAACATGAAGGTAACCCAAATCCGAAGCCCTCAAAACCCGAAATCCTAAGCCCTGAATCCTAATCGTTCAGGGGCTGTTTTGCACCTCCCAGGATGAGGATGACTCTGCTCGAGCGCCTCCGTGTGCATCGGAACCTGGCCCTCTTTGGCCTTCAGGGGACCCTGGAGGTGCCTTTGAGGGTACTCTGACAGGGCGGTTTGGGGGGGGTGGTGTTTGGAGCTACAGGCGGTCTTGAGCATTGACGAACCTTGAGTTGAGGTATGTTAAAACCGAATTCGAGACTAGAGATGCTTTTTGGTTGCGGGTTGAGTCTTTCATGCGTGGATGGGTGGATGCGGGGGTGAGTGAGCTGGTCTGTGAGTGTAGTGATGCGGGACCTGCCGACCTCAAGGCACATATGGGGCCAAGCCCCAGCATCCTGCCACCTTCAACCAGCAAATTAGGGTGAGGAGTCGCTGTGCGCTACCTTCGTCCATGCTGTTATCAGAAGGGTGTGCTTTCTGATTTGTGTTACTCCCGATTCGACAACAGTACGTCAGTACGAATTAAGTATGATGCTGAGAGGGGCGGCAGGGGCGCATCTTCAGGGTGCAGAATGCTGAAGATCGTAGGCAACCATGAGGTGTAGCTGTTCAGGTCCACGGGGTAGCCTTCAGGGACTTGACTTTTTCTCTTCCCATCGAAGAGCTACCAAGACCAAAGGGACTTCTGTGTTTGATTCCCCGCCGAGCTAGCTGAACAGAATTCCAGTCTTGAAGCCCCGAAGCCTTGAGTCCGAAACCCGAGACCCCTCTGTGCCGCCATGCAGGCCGGGGGCCGCTTTGCAGGCGGCTTGCGCAAGGCGCGACGGGTTTCAGGGGCAAGAGGTTTGCTGGGGAATTTGCCCTTTCCTGTCGGTTCCGGGTGTGCTTGCTGTGTCGAGTTGAACATCTGGTCCAGATTCTTCAGGGTTCAAAGGTTGGGGCTGGGGGCGAAACGTGTAGGTTTTGTGGCTGATTTTCGAGTGCCCCGCAGCCACGACATGCGAAGAAGCAAGCAGGATGTCGAGCCAGCACTCACGCTGCAGGTTGCAGTACGCACTGAGGCTTCTAAAAGCATCGAAGACAGTACGCATCCTAGACCGCAGCTTTGACGCGAAGGTTTCTTATGGTTTCTGCTTCTAAATCCTAAGCCCGAAGCCCTAAACCCCGAAACTAGTTGTTTGGGCACAGCCTCGGCAGGTTTTGCCGGTTCCCAGTCTCGGTGGCTGGGCCGTACAGCTCGGGGAGGCGGCCCTGGCCCTAGCAGGGATTAGGGTTTGTCAGGGTTCAGGGATTAAGGTTTCATTGAGGGTTTTTGTTGCGGGTGTGTTCTGGTTTTAGGGTTCAGTCTGTTTTTGGGTTTCGGGATCTGGGCGTTGTTCGTTCTTCAGTGTTTAACGGTTGGGGTTTGGGGTTTTACATGTCTGGGAGCAGGATTGGTCTAGTCTAGGCTGGTTTCAAGGTTCGAGCACCATGTTTTATTGGGTCAAGGTTGAAGAATTCGAGAGTGTCAGATTGAGTGTTGTCACTTGGGCTTCCGGGGCTCAAGCCTCTAAATCACACAGAGGCTTTTATCCCACTTCGGGTTCGGTTCTCCGGGATTTGGCCCAAGTCTTGCATTGGGCTGGTCACGGGTGTTGGGGTCCGACGCCGTTTTCTCCTGAATCGGAGACCCTTGTCCCGAAAGCCTAAGCACAATCCGAACTCTCGAATCGACAACCATACATGTCCAGAGCTTCTTGTGCCGAGGAGTTGGGAGTGAACAGGACGCTGGAGGCGCGTGAGCCGATACCTGGGATTCCTGGGATCTTTGATGTGTTGATGGCCCAAAGCTCTGAACTGCACAATCCTCGGCCAAGGTACCACGCAAACATGTCAAGCAGCCCCATAAAGAAGTTGATTCAAGGAGTCCCCGAATCGCAATTCCTACTTCCTTCCTTGTGGCACAGTCTCTCTCATCTCTCTCCTTGAACTCCTAGCCTTGGCCCGAGTCCCTGCTGACTGGAAGCCATCGCGAAGCCCCAAGACCCCGGAACCCCCAAAGCCAAAGAGTGCTAGTCATGGCTTCTTATAGGTGGTATCAGGTGGCCTCCCCCAAGGACATCAGTCCAAAGTGCAGCACCTGTGACTCGCGACGTTGTTTTCTGCGAGAGTCTCGGGCGTAGTTGCGTTACCATGCATGTTGAGTCGTGGACACCGGAAAGCCTGTTCTGGGGGACTCCTGCTTTCCAGGCCTACAACTCCTTCCACGCAGCAGCTGCCGCCGCAGAGGATGCGAAGGCACGGCAGAGAGGAGCCGACCATCATCAGAGGACTCATGATCGTGCTTGCAGCAACAGCAGTACTGCTACGACAGCACAGGTCTTCTTGTGCCCGAGCCGTCCCGAATATGGGAACCTATTTTGAAGGGTTCGTGTTGTAGCACTTAACTCACGCCTTGAGAGCTGACAGCCTTCACTCCTTGAAGCCATCGAAGCCCAGCTTCGTCAAATCAGGCCAAGGCAGAGACAGTGAAAGTGGAGTCCGAGAAGGCGGGTTCGTTCGATCAGGGTGCTCCTTAGCTGGTCTCTTGTGAACCTACCATGCCTACGTATAGACAGCCGAGAAGCAACGACGCCTATTTCCTACGTTGAACGCCGTGGGGGTTGAGGAGGCTTCGGGGTGGTAGGAGTGATTTTGGGGGTCTGGTACGTCTGGAGCTTGCGTTGCGTTTTCGATCGAAGAAGCACCGTTAGGGTCACAAAACTCAAAATATCAAAGGTTTCTCGGCTTGGGGTGTAGGGTTTTCCGGACCTGAAATTCGAGAGGCGCCCTTCGGGGGGGCCGGGTTGGGCCACGTGTTTTGCCTGCAGGCCAGCGAGGCCGCATCGGAGTACGAGCCTTTTGGCAGCAAAATTTGGGGATCAGAGGTACAGTAGCTGGTTTAGTGCGGGTTTGGGATTGACGGTTTCGGGATGAGAACCCCTGCAACCCCTAATTCCTGAGGACCAACGCAACGATCCGCACGTCGCGCGCATTTCAGGTTCTCTCCTAACATCTCTGGAAACTGAGACTCCGAGCCCCGGGATCGCCGCGTGAAGTTTTATGTCGGTAGGCTTCTCGTCGTACCCTGGCTTCGTGCCAAGTAATTAAGCCCTAAACAGAGAGCCTTACGACCCGTAGAGCCCTAAATCCAGAAGTCCTGAAGGAAGGGTTCCAGATACCAAGGCCTCGGTCCTGCAGCTCTCTATGCACCGACAACCCTGCAACACAAAGACCCTCAACCAGATACCCCTGACATCCGCTCAACCGGAAGCCCTCTTACGGTAGACTCCGAACCCCGAAACCCTCAAAGCCCGTCAGTCCTAAAACCCGAAATCCCAATAAGAAAGGGGCCTCAATAATTACCTCTATCGTTTTGGGGGTTCCTTGTTGTAGTTACAGTAGAACATACCCCAAAACCTTCGTCTAATTATCAAGGCCTCTAGAGTAAAACCCCAAAGCAAGCTTTGGCCACTGAGGGCTGTCGCTCAAAACCGGAGCCTCGAGGCGCAGAAGGCGGGGAGGGGAAAGCCCAGCTTTTCGATTGTTCGGGGCTTTTAGGGTTTATCGGCCATGCAGGGATAGGGGTTCACAGGGTTTAGAGATGTAGTGCTTGTTTTTTTTTTTGGCGCGGTTTAGGTGTTAGGGCTCAGAGTTTCAAGGTTCCCCGGATTCGTTTGGGCTTTGGAGGTTTGTGGCCCTGGGGCTTGGATTCACGGGACTTGGTGGTTACTTTGGGGTTAAGGATTTGGGGCTATTCAAGGTTTGGGATTTCGTTTCGGAGTGCCAGTGGCTGTCAAGCCAGGGCCAAGGAAGCAGAAGTCTGGCTCGTGGTTTGGGCCTTGACGCGCGTTGGCGTTGCCGTAGCATGCCAGCAAGCTCGAAAGACTACCCTGAACCCTAGCCCTATCCTTGTGACATTGCGCGTGGTGATTAGCTGGACTGGGAATAAGGTAGACCCACAATGACCCGCAGAACTCAGAAGCGGAATGATTGAAATGCCGTTGCATCGCAGCATGTCATCAGACGGATTCTTCAAGCATCCCACGGGAGCCCTGGTATTTTGGCAACGACATCTTCATGTTTACACAGCTAGAAGTCGCGTTAAGGAATTCGCAGAAGCCTTCCAAATTTCATGCTCCTTGACCTCAAGCTTTGGCTCTTGGCGCGCCAAGCCCCGAACCCCTCCAGGCCAAAGCAAGGAACCTCGAGCCTTGGACGAGCCTCAAACCATAAACCCAGCGCTTTTGGCAGATGCGGGACACGATGAATGTGCCAGGACTGAATCGGCACAAATGCCTAGAACAAGCGTTTACTGACTGTATCGGCAAGCATGTCGGGCTTCAAGGTTTAGGTTTCGGGTCCGGGCTTTTCATTGATTCGCGGCAGCAAAGAAGCCTCCAATGGCCAAACTGCGGGCGTCATTTTCGTTGACGTGCTAAGGCCATATGCGAAGACTCCAGGACAGCTTTCGGTAATGCCCAGCCGCAGACCCTGGACCTTGGTTCCCTCCAAAGAGAGCCCTCGAGGAGCCGTAGTCAACACCACAGAGATTGAGATTTTGGACGGCGAGGCCAAGGCAGCCATGGATGCTGCAGGCAAGGCCCCGACCCGGAAGCCTTGAAGTGTGAGGGTTTGCTGCGGACCGCTCTCTTCTCTTTAGTGGAGCCCTTCGTGTGTTTGAGATTGGTTGGTTTGTCAAGCTTCATGTCATGCGAGTTCTGTGTGTTTGGGCGTCCTTGGCTGAGTTTATTCAATGTTGCCCTGTGCGGCACAGCACCCTGCTAGAAAGACTTGACGTGTATTTTGCATGTCACAAGATTCCAGTGCTCACACGTCCCAGAATCGAGCCTTTCACGCTGTTCCCCACGCCTGAGACAGGTCTTGGGATTGGGGATTAGGCGCAGGATTTTGGAGAGACCGGGCTCGGTTACGCTCTCCATGTGGGTCTCAAGGGCTACAGTTTTCCGCTCAGGCCGAGGATTTCAAGGCATCCCTGCATACGAGCCTAGATCTCGGCTCCTGAACCCCTAAGTGCAGTCATGGAGGCAGCCAGAAAAGGGAAGACGAGCAACTACAGCCTCTCTGGCGTGGAGTAGTTTAGCTGGGGTTAGTAGTCAATAGGGGCCATTACGCTTTGCCTTGTGCTTTTGAGTTTTGGCTGTCTGGACGTGGGACTGCCATGGTGCCAGCTTGGTATCGAAACTGCTACTGCCTCGTCGTATGAATGTACTACGAGTACGACTTCATGGGAAGTCCTAATATTGCAGAAGTACTGTGCCAGTGATGTGCATAGCCGGTACAGCAGTTCAAACGGCCAAAGATAAGTTAGCTCGGCAAGTCTGGTAACGTAGCTGTTTCCGAGATTCTTGGCTCAGTCCTGAGCCAAGGCTCCTCTACCAGCAGCTTCTCCAGGAGGTGGCTGGCAACCTCAGTCAGGAGCCACTGTTAGGGGCGCTGAGTGGGAGGTGTCCGGGCTTCCGGGTTCCGGGTCATCCTTGTTTGCATGCCTGACTTCAAAAGGAGTGGGTTCATCGCAGCTCACACCGCGAACCGAATGCCGATCTTTGTCAACTCTAGATTTCACAAATCCTGAAACCCCCAGCGAGCCCTGCGGGAGGAAGTGGCCATGGCGGAAACGGTGGAGGGGTCCCTGGAGGCCATGTTGGGGGTTAGTCGATTCGTGACTTTCGGTGCACTCTAGCTGGAGGGTGTCTGTTGCTGTTTCGAGGAGGTTTCATCTGGGGATGCGTTGGCAAGCAGGCGCAGGAGGCTTTCTGGGTTTTAGACTTCAGAACTACAGCGAACTTCGCCGGAAGACAACTGTGTCTGCTTTCGGAGCTTCAGAATTCGTTTCTCTTGCAGGTGCTGTGTGAGTCGAAGACTTTTCGGATGTTCGGCGGCGTTTTCGTGCGGGGAGTTGTAGCCCGGATTAGAAAAGCTTGCAGATCTTGCGGGGACCTGAGTTCTCGGAAGAAAGCCCATCAACTTGAGAAGTGTTCACGCAGGTCGCACAGGCTCATCTTCTAGGCTCTGTGTTTCAGGGATATACCATGTGACTTTAGTCCAATTACGCGGCAGCTACGATCGAAGCAAGCGTGTGAAGTTCTTTACGAAGCAAATCCTGACCTCTGAGGCTGGCTTCAAAGTCAGCAGGCACAGGCCTCGTCAGCCCCAAAGCTCAGAGTCATCATGTCCCGACATTGGACATCAATCGGTAAACCGGTGGTAAGCCCCGCTCACTGTGCTCAAGAAAGCGTGACTGCTGTAGAGACGGTTTGAATGCTCCGTGCAACACCGTAGCATGGTACCGTGAAAGCAAAATCCTGAAGCCCAGACCTAAATCTCTCTCTCCAGCTGCATGGGGCGTGGGCCCCCGCATCATCAAAGCTTCCTGCCCGGTTTCTCGGCACCCCGAATCCAAGCACAAATTCGATTTCGAAGCATTGCAGAAAGCAAAAACGCTACACTAGCACTACATAAGTCTGTCAGTGCACCCGCTAGTCATCGATTCGATTCGCTGAGGCCGTTCTTGGTGCTTCCATGGTCGCCGACCTCCAATCGGCTGGCGCAGCCGAATCCGCCAAGACCTCCCTGCGTCCTTTGGAGTGCAAGTTCAGACGACAGGGAGAGTTGGCTTCTGAAGGGTTGTATTTGGTCCTCAAGCAACCTAGATTGATCGGATCCGCCGTTTGCCAGGGTCTTGGCTTCGGAAAGGTTGGTTGAAGCGCACGCAACCCTGAAGCAGATCCGGTGGAAGCTGGACCCGAGCCTGAAGCCCTCGAACAGAAGACTCGCACCTTTCAGTTCACCCTGAGCCGGATCCACCCCCCCCGCCGAAATCCTCAAGAAGATGTTCGCAACAGCATTGTCACGAAGCCCATCGAAGCCCGATAGGAGCTGGAATCCAGAAATGCATCAGCAGCCGAACCCCTGAAGTGCGTATTGAGGCCACATGATTCCCTGCTAGCATCTGACGGTTATGTTCAGTTCTACGACACGGAGGCTAGAGATGCCCCTCCTGTCCGAGGCCACATCAACGCGAGTAAGCATCGGCCTCTTGGGCACAATTTGATCGGTTTGGGGCTTGCAGGGCACATCCGCCTGCAAGATGATCGCACACTTGTCATTGGCGCACACTCATCTAAACTTTGCGAACCCTGGTGCCTTGGATGTAGCAGTGTAGTGCGATTGGCAAGAAGAAGCAACGCACAGGACTTAGCGTTTGCTGAACTCATAGGACATGACGACACCGTTTCAAGACTGCCCAGCCCGTCACAGCATCCTCGAATTGCGCCTGGTGCACTTTTCCCTGACGTCTTGTGGGAGGTAAGCTTTAGGGCCTTTAGGGAGTTTGGCTCTCGTCCCACGTGCAATCCAGCGTCGTGTTGCGTTTCAGAGCTCCAAGCGTTCTAGTCAGTTTTGCCATGCACACGCGAACCTGTGAACCTGGTGGCGTGCCCGAACTTGGTAAAGTTGTCTGCTAGACCTACTGGACTTTGAAGACTGCGCAAACCCTGTGTGCAGATGGAGCCCTTGATTCGAAACCTCAACAAGCGAGATGAAGTGCAGGCCTTTGGCCCCTAACCTCGACTCTACGTCATGGAGTTTAGGGAGCAAGATTCCGGAGCTTGGTGATACCGTTGGACTCGGCTACCAAGATGCGTAAACTGGGTTGTAAACCCCAAGCTGCTGCCAAAGCCCAAAGCCCAAGCAGACGCTGAAGGCGAAGCGAAACCTCTCTCTATCTTCTTCCAGTCTAATTAAGGCCAGTCTCCCTCCTGGACATCCAGGGACCTGGAGAGCCACACGATGGTGAGAAGATACTGTAAGGGGTGAATGCTTCGAGTCTGTTCGAGCTTCAAAGATTGGGCTTTCAGGGGCTCTTTGGGTGAAGAGATATCGCGAGTAGCCAGGGCGCAAGTTTCCGCTGTTCGACTTGCGGTGCCATCCATCCCCGAAGAGGCATAGCCGAAAGAGGAGTTTCTCCGAACTCTGCGGCCTTTCGAATACTTTAGACTTCGGCCGCGCCCAGGGCTGGCAACGTCACGGTGCGCGTGGACGTCTTCAGCCAGAATACCAGCGAGATCCACGAGGTCATCGAAGCCCTGGAGAGGAGGCTCAAGGCGGTCCGTATGGGTTTTCGAGGAGGGCAGAGAGCTCCCAAAGAGATGCCACGGAGCTTGCGGAGGTTTGGAGCGCTGCGTGTTCAAGGGTTGACCCTTCGCAAAGGACTTCTTCAGAACCGAGATCCAGGAGCCCGAACCCTAAGGCCCTACTCACTCATCGTTTCGGCTTTTGCTGGAGGAACTGGCAGTTGAAGCTACGGTTTGAGGGTTTCGTGTCTCTGCTGCATCCAATGCTCTAAACCCTGAGCCTCTTCGGCTGAATGCCAGGCTCAGGGCTCAAGATTTAGAGACCAGGACTAGGGTTTGGCGGTTGGGGCGGTTAGGGCTTAGTGTAGGCCCCATTTGTCGCAGCTTGCAGGCGACGTTCATCTCGGACTTTGCAGCAGCTATCCGAATGTGCCAACCCCGGACATGTACAATGCACATGCACAAGGTGACCCTAAACCCCGAACTGTAAGCCCCAAATCCTTAACACAATCCTAAACCTTCATTCCTAGCCTACAGCTCTAGATCCAAAGCAGCAGATGAGCCAGGAGAAGCCTTTAACTTCCAAACCCCCAATCCTAAATGCCAAACCCTAAACCCTAAGTGGGGAAGCGGTGGCTTTTGACATGCCTGTCGCCTGTCGTTTTGGGGGGGCAGAAACCCGAAGCTCCAAGGTCCGCAGTAAGGTGAAGAGGAGTCCCGTGCAGGAAGCTCCAAAAGGTTGAAACATGGATCAGGGATGATTCGTGCTGGGTGTCTCCATAACTGGAACACGAGAAACAGAAACGCATGAGGATAGTGATGTTCCAACTGTCTGGCTTGTGCTCAGTGCTCAACATTTGGCGGAACCCAGAACTCAGAAGCCTGGAATGTAAACTTTGTAGATACCCAGCACCTAGATGCGAAGCCAAGCCCATTCTTCGAAGCGGAAACGAAATGGGCTAGGAATGTCCGGGAAACAGCAAGCTCCGGAAACGTGGCTCATAAGTTCGGGCATCCTCCAACACAGTGGCTGTCGTAGCCGATGGGCGGAGGCATCAAAGCCACAGGATTTGGTAAAATTCCTGCCTCCAGGCGCTCTCAAGAGAACGCTACGGTTGGCCACCTGCAGATTTCCGCCCTGGTGCCCGGACGAGTGTTGAGATGGTTTGGTGGGCTGGGGCACAAAAGCTGGGGAGTTCTGGGCTTTGGCTGAAGGGTTGGGGCCTCAAGCTGAAGGGGTCCTTCAGTCCTTATTCTCTTGACTCTTCATTGTGGGACTTCCATAGGGAACTCCTCCATGTTCCTACGTCTGGTCATGGGCCCCCACAATGTGACCCCAATGCCGACTACTGCCTTGCCGCCTTACTGCTGGAGTGCCGCTCGCTCGAAATTCGCTCGAAATTCGGAGTATCTTGGTTGGTTGAAACCGAAAGCTCGGAGATTTCGATCTTAGGAATACCTGCTCGTGATGGCAGGTCGGAAGTTTAGATTCCGCGGTGATCGGGGATGTGGCCAACACGACAGCCGAGGCTCAGGGTGATGATTGCATGACCTTGTTGAGATTCAGCAAGTAACCTTCACATGCACCCTTCCAGTACCCCTTTTCTGGTACGCCTGAGAGCCCTTTCGGAGTTCAGAGCTCAGGCACGTCTGTTCGTTGTCCAGTACTTCCGATTTGACTGCTGAGTCTTGATCGTAAATCTCTTTGCCCAGCCATTTGGGGGTAGGCAGGAGAGACCTTCAACGTGGGGGATCCAAAATCTTCCGGCGGTACTTCTCCTCAAACCTGAGTGCAGCCAACATTCGTAGTCAGAATGTGGACTTGGGGCTTTTTGCAACCCGAGGCATCCAAAGTTCCTGTGGTTTTTCGGGTACACCCTAAGCTTTCCTGCCAGACGATCCACGATGTTTTGGGCAGTGTCGTCACGGACATCCAGAAGGCTGGCACATTTGCCCAGGGTCAGGGCTGTGTGATTGAGGCTTGGGTTTGGCACGTGAAGATTTACGTACGGAGGGTCCTGCTGTTTTCTACGTCTCCTCAGTCCATGTACACAAGAAGGACATTCAGGCCTATGCTTACATGCTGAAAGCCCGAAGCCCAGGCCTCAGCCAAATCCCATAATCGCACGCCAAGAGCCGTAAACCAGGATCTCCACACACCTGTGGGTTCAGGGTGCTTGGAGTTTGGCGATGAGGGCTTTCCTGGCGTCGTAGTTTTGTAGATATGATTTGGAGCTTGGTCTGGTTTGTGTTCTGCAGCCCGCAGTTCTGCCGTCCCAGAAGCTTGGAACTACCCAGAGATTGACTCGATATGTTTGGATACCGCGGCTCTGCGCCACGAAAGGTTTGTCGGCTGAAGCTTCGTTAAATATCCGGCAGCAGCTAGAGTAATGAGCACATCTCCCATCAAGATGACAGTGGTCTCGTACCGACAAACCCTGAATTCCTAAACCTCAAGCCCCCAAAAGCCTGCAACCTCCAAGCACTAAAGCCTAAGACCCGAAACCGTGAACCCCCTAAAACCCTAAAGCCCTCAACGCCCCCCCCGTGAACGGCTAGGTCTAAGTTTTCATGCCGTAGGTCCAGATCGCCGGCCTTCCGAATGTCTCAGGGGAGGGCTTGCCGATCCATGCAGCTCCACAGCAGAGAGGGGGGTTTAGGGTTTAGGGTTTAGGGTTTAGGGTTTAGGGTGGTTATCTGGGAAGGCGTTCGTTAACGGACGGGTTTTGGGGGTTTTAGGGTTTGAGCGCAGTTTTTGTCATCTTGAGCCCCTGAGCCTCGAAGCTCTAGGCCCCTCTTCACTCTCAATGTGGGCCTCTGCCCGACCTCTGAAGGACGACAAAAGCTTCAGGGCTTGCTCTCAAGCGAAGAGCGCTCATGATATGAGCCAAGGAAGAAGGCCGCAAGTATGTCTACAACCCGGCGGTTGCAGCTGTGTTTCTGGAGCTGCGTGCTTCCCCATACCCAACTCTTCACCAGAGCTCGAATTTCCGAAGCGCTAGTGTTCAGGGTGCAAGGCCCAGGTCCAACTCGAAAGGTATCCGATTGAGCCCTGAAAGTGATTCCTCCTCCTGAGGCTCCGAGCCCCGCAGACGAGGCATGTTTCCAGTTCGGCTTGTGAGGGAGGGTGGAGAGGAGGGAGTAGGAGATTAGGATTCTCGCGTGGGCGATGCTGCATCTTTTGGACTGCACATTGTTTGGGCATGCCGCGAGAGTTTGGGATTTTCATTCGAGGCTCGAGCACCTGTTCCCCAGAAACCGTTGGCAGTTAAGGCCCACTTCAAACAACAGCGAAGCTCACCTCCATAAACACCGGGAGACTTCCGAAGCCCGATGCTCGGACGGTTTCAAAACCGCAAGGCCCCATCCACTGAGCCTCCTACGGAGGAGGCCTGGACGGGACAGGGTGAGACATCTTCGTGCATTGGCCGAAGTCTGTGCAACCACCATTTCATGCGAAGCCTTAGCAGCTCCTGGCAGCACTCTACGCCTATACACACCCTGGATTGAACCTGCCCACTCCTTAAAACAAGGAAACCGAGGAAGCACAAGACAAATAGGTCTACGGTGCCCAATTCCGTTTGTTTGAGGAGGCGTCATCGTCACTGGGCTCTCCCCATACTCAGGGATCAGGCCGGGCCGCCACATCAGCTGTCTGCACGTGCGAGTTTTTGTCGTGCGTACGGCAAGCAGCATTTACTCCAAAATACATACGCAAGGGTAACTAGATCGATGTGGGGCTTTCCTTCGTTTGGGTCGCTACGGCCGAGTTCCGGGACTCATCTCCCAAGCAGCACAAGGAAGCGAAGAGGGCCAGGGTGCGCACCAAACCCCTCATATCCTCCGAAGAGCCGAGCAGAGCCCATGCGCAGTCCGGGGCCCCTGGAGCTTCGTGGGACTCGTCGGCATCGCCGTGCTGGGCGTGCTGGGCTTGCTCCTGGCTGGGATGGGGGGACTGGATGGGGAGTGGATGTACCTGATAAGGCTGGTAAAGGCTGCCTGTCCAAAGGGCTTCGTTCGATTAGAGAAGGGTTGCAAAAGGCATGTTACCAGGGGGTTGCGAGGCTTGCCTGAAAACTTCCGGAAAGATGCATGAAGAGAGAGGTGCTGACACTACCATGAGAGATGGTGCGACACATTGCCTTGGTGTCGATTGTGTTATCATGTGGCTCTCTGATTTTAGTGAGGTCAAGAGGACAGGAACTCCCTACTGAAGCTTGTGTTGTGCTTCTTGAAGCTGCGCCAGTGCCTGATTTCACAAAAGCAGTCGCAAACCCAACCGTGTACTCAGCTACGCCCGACCTCCATGACTTGATTTGCAGGTGGTTTTGCACTCGGGTTCGCTGTTGACGTGCAAACTTCTGGAGCACTGTCCTTATCACTGTTCTTGTGGAAAGGACCCTTGCAGGTCACAGCAAAACAGAACGCAGATTCGAGATCATGCTTTATGTCATCAGCGGAACCTTCCCTGGCAGGTAATCGTGAACAGATGCACCGGCTGAGCCACTGCTCGTCCCAAACCTAGATTATGGACCCTTATTTTACATGGCTGGACCCTCATTGGGGGCTTGAAGAAGGTTCGGGTTGAGTGTGTAGTCCTTGAGGATCGATTGCTAGCTAGTCAGCTAGTGTCTTAGCTTCTTTTGGTATTGCTGTCTCGCAGACTTGTGTCGACGCGAAAGCAAAAAGAAGCGGTGCGCCAGGTGCCCTTTGCCGATTCCTCTCCGTCTCTCCGCCTTCCCCGGGAATCTAAAGCCAGCTCCAAGCCTTCCATTCAGAGACCCTGACGTCAAGGCGGAAAGCCCCTGTCCGGGATGAACAAGGGAATCGGATGGAATCGGGTTTAGGCCCCGAGGGCCTGGTGCCAGCAAGGCTTCAGGCATTGGAGGTCACCAGAATCACCGCAACTTGAAGCGTAAACCTGCAAACAGATCTTTTGAGGTGGCCCAAACGGCTGCAACAGTCCAAGCCAGAAAATTGCGAGGCTGTCCGAGATGCGCGTTGTGTCTACCCGGCCGCGGTTGTTGCTGCAATCCCAGTCTTGGCGACAAGGCCCGGTGTGGAATAGTTTGCAGTTGAAAGGTCTGAGGAGTCACAGTTTTTTTGATCTTCTCTGCAAACAGCTTCAGGCGATCTGCAGTCGAACCCATGCAGTCAATCAAGCCCGAATTTCGGACGGTAGTGAGAATGGCAAAGGGCCGCAGGGTTATGGCTCAACTCTCGAGGCACCCACTCCAATACAGCGGACGTCTCATCCTGAGCACATCCGAAATCCTCCGACGTCGAAGTCGAAACTGTAGGAGAGGACGTTCCAGAATCGCCAGTGTCCAAAGCCAGCGCCGAAAGCCCCGAACGGCAGCATGCCACGTAGCCCTACCTCAGAGCCCGACTCAAAAGGCCGCGAGCCGACAGAAGGCTGAACCTCCAATGTAGAAGCCTAAATGGTCAAAACACTTCGTAGTAACAATGAATAGCAAGACTATTCTTTAGGGCTCCATCGTATGACTTTTGTACATTTATAGTAGAGCTCTTATCCATCAAACTCGCCTCGGCCATGGCACCTTCGGAAGAGGAGGCCACGCCACAGAGCCTGGGATCGATTCGGATCGGGGCTGGACAGTTTCGGGAGGTTTACAGTAAGGAGCTTCAGGGAGGCGTAGGTGTAGGGAGGTGTAGGGACGTTTAGGGAGGTTTAGGGTTTAGGGTGGAGGGTGTGGACACTTCCAGGGGACAGCAGTGTGAAGCCGGCACTTCATTATGGATCCCGAGACGAATTGCAGGTTTCAGTCTGGGACCACCCGATAGTCTGCAGCATGACCTGCTGGCCCTCGCCCAACACGCACACGTTCGTCCGTAAATTATGCAAACACCACGCCCCGAATCGCAAGTGGCGAAGCTCTCAATGGTGGCCTCGCGATAGGGCCAAGCTCGCACCCAAAAAGCCAAGGATCATCGATTGCATCCCGTTGATTGAAGCGGCAACCAAGCAGAAGGAGGAGCCGCGTCCACTCTGAGAACCAGACATCTGCTTAAACCCGTCGAAAGTCCAACACGAACTACGGTTCATCCTGTCGCTTGCAGCCAAACTGGCGTAGTGTTGAGAGTTATGCCTTCGAAACTCATACATTTTCGGCGTAGCTCCAAGTCATGACATTGCGCAAGCATGAGCATCTTTGATTTGCCCAATTTGCTTAGGCATCGTTCTGCAACAGTATCCATGCAGTGTACCCAGCTTTTCTTCGTAGGCATTTGCTGCCTTAGCTTAGCCTTATCCCCTTCAACAACTCAACTCGGGTGACTGCACAGCCCAAGAACATCGGGTTGTGATGAGATCGCAGGGCAGCAGTCACATGCATGCCGCGCCAAAGCACACCGTCTGCTAACAGAGAGACCACATGAGGAGGGCAACAGCGCGGTGAAGCGAAAGGCCTACTCCGAGGCCGTGACCTCCTACACCCATGGCATCAGCATCCTGGACAAGGACCCAGCAAAGGATGGGACTAGGGTTCCACGAGGGGTACGAGTATCACAAGACGCATGACCTGAGCCTCAACGCTTGGAGGTTTTGGCTCGTGTGCTCTGAGCGTCCAAGATGCTCCAACAGCCATGAACGAGGGTTCTTTGCACATCCTCGCAGCGAGAAGCCCTTGCACCTCAGGTACAGCAACCCACACCGGCGCTCCAAGTCACTAATCCTGAAAATCGAAGCCCAAGTTTTGGAGCCCACAATCCGAGTCCTACCCAATCCAAATCCGTTCTTGATGGTTCCCTGAAGGCAGATGGCCATCCTGTTCTTCGGACAGAGGGGCAGCAGATGGTGGCCCGGAAGATGTCCAGGTTTCTGTGATTTCTGACGAGTCTAGGATTCTGCGGTTTCGCGAATTTTTATGGTTTGAAGCCGAGCAGCCCGTTTGGATGCTTGATTTCAACATCGTATACGACTACGATGGCCCCACATTGAAACGGGTCCTGTTTTGTTCGACTCCAGGCTCCAAAACAAACACCCCTGCGCACATAAGTCCCAGGGTTTGGTTTTTTCTCCCAGACTGGTTGAGTAGACATCACAGAAGCAGATGGAAATCCACTGATCTTTTCAGGGTCTCTGTCAGCTACGAGAGCCCTGCTATGACTGTCCCTCCTCATCCCAAATGTCGAAGCCCAATCCCTAAACCTTCAATCGTGCCGCGTTACTCAGCACCGGCAAGTTTAGCAGAAGTGGGTTACGTATTGGTGGAAGAGATGTCTAGGCCTAGGCTTCGGACAACCCCTTTGTAGACGTCCATAGCATCGCGGAAGCTGCCTTCCTGGACGCTTCGGGTTCTTTTGTGGATCCAGACCACGAGCTAGACGAGTAAGTGCTCGCTGGCCTAGGTTGAACTGAAGGCGGTTCTCTACAGCAACATTGCGCAGTGCTTTCTCAGCAGCTAGGCTTTGTTTCCAAGCCCTCTTCTTGTTAGCGAAGCATCAGCCTCAAAACTGCGTGTGCGCGAGCGTGTCTGCAGGCATATGTGCATGTTTTGTATGCTTCACAGCCGAGATCTTCTAACATTGGGTTTGCACGGTCGGACTAGGCTGCCGACCGTGCAATACAAAGCGAGGCTTAGAGGTTTGGGTTTTCTTGAAATAAAGTTTGTATTATCATGGCTTGAGATTGATTCTGCATGTCCCGAACAGTGAGCACATTGACCTGCGAACATGTCCAAATGGAGTCGGGCTGTTGCACTCTCACATCTTGCTCTTGTGGCGGGCATCCTTGCCATGCAGGATCGGCTTTGTAGAGGGGTTCGGGTAAGCATGAAATGGGCTCAGCGAGTTAAATGTTTGCAGCGTCGGGTTAAGAGCATTTTCCGGCTTCCAGAGCTACAGAAAGGGGATCTCTCGGCAAGGGCGAAGGAAGTGCCAAAGATTCCTTTGCTTGAGTTGCCCCAATCTCTAACCTGCAAATCAGCTGTGTCACCTAGGCCAAGAGCTTTACCGTCGAGCCATCGAATCTGCAGATTCCTGCTTGCAGCTGGACCCGTCGAATGCCAAGGCCGCATTGGGGGCTTGGGATGGCAGCTGTTTTGAAAGAAGCTTGGGGTCTCAAGAGTCTCGGTGTCGCGACCTAAAAGTCAATCGCACGACAGCTCATCCTCCCCACCTGGTTATCACATCTCCCAAAACTTGTCGTTGTTGTCAGTTGGATTGTTGAGGTACAAGTCTGTATGAATGGGATCGCACGAGGGAGGATGAGAATCGCGGTCTGCACGGACTCCAAAACCTAAACGCGCCCGCCGTCAGCATTAGAGCCCTGTCTCATACAATTTCCCCGAATGCTACCCCTGAAACCCTGAACCCTAAGCCTTAAACCCTAAACCCTGAACCCTGTGCGGATAACTGCTGCCGAAAAGGCTCTCCAAAAAAGCAAAATCTACACCCTTCTGCTCGAACACCGAAGACCCTTCTGCCGGCAGCTGGTAGAGGCCCTGAATCGCCGGAGCCTGGCTTTCGAGGCGATCCGGTCCTACGCCCCAGCTCTTGAGGCCGGCAGAACGTTTCTTTTTTGCGGTTTTATTTTTCCAAAAGGGCTGGTAGTTTCAATTACGAATTTAAATAATATCAGAAGCATATTCACAATGCCAGTAGTACGTTTTATTACTCGTATCATGAGTATGACTATGAGAATAAGTATTGCGCTGATTACTCTTGTCATCAGTATTACTGCTACATCGTACGACCAGGATGGAGGACGTCGGGCTTTCGCGTTTTGGGGGTTGAGGGTCCAGTGCTTTAACGAAGTGTTGGGGTTGGGTAGGTTTAGCAATTTCAGGACCCAGTGGAGCTAACTCGAGCATGCCCATGAAGCCTTTTCAGATTGACTCGGGGGTATGATTGGACGTTTGCCTTAGACTTGCCTGAAACTGCCCACTTCTTCTGGGCTGCAGTTATACCCCCGAAACTCTACCGCTCCGTTTGGGTCAGAAACGGCCCCTTGGTGCATTGGGGCAGGACGTCCTGGCCCTTCAACAGCTTGGGGGTGGGGGCCTCTCTGTTGAGAGCCTGGCGGAGCGCGCAGCCTCTCTGAGAGCGAAGCAGGCTCCAGGGGCCTTTAGGGTTTAGGGGTT
>CAJNDV010031786.1:8831-18884 GCA_905221635.1 Symbiodinium sp. CCMP2456 | reverse complement strand
ATTATAATTATAGTAGAATATTCCCCCCCAAAGCCCTAAAGGCCCCTACATTACCCTAAACTCTGGGACCTTCGGAGGAGAAAGGGCCATTGCACGTTCAAGAAAAACCCGGGTTTAGGGTTTAGGGGAAATTCTTTGGTAGGTCATTGACCCTCCAACTAAGTTCCTCCTTCGATTGCTCGCTCCGTGAATACTGCACCCTAACTCCCGACTAGGGTGTCTGCCTGAGCATCATATCACCGTTATTCCATGTCATCGTGCATACACAGTTGTGCTACAGTGACTATGTTGTACTTATACGATAACACAACCTGCAAAGCTCAATTCTTGCTCATTAAGCTTGACCGACCGAATCCAACACGAACAAGCGGGCTTCAGATGTGTTCGGAGGACGATTACTTCGAGCTCAACACCATGAATCCCGTTCTGCAGGAGCTGTACACCAACCTCTTGAAGTGGCTGGGACGAGCTACAGTTTCGGGGGTGTGGGTTGACGAGCAGTTACAAAAATGCCAGCTTGAATACTTGTAAAGTCCTATTATGATTGGCATCACTCACTGCTAGAAAGGATAGGTATAGCAATCATGGACCAGGTCGCGATTTAGAGCTTGGGCTTTGGGACCCCAAAATCCCCCGGGTTCAGGGCTAAGGGGTTTAGGGTTTCGAGGTTTCGAGGTTTAGGGGTTTAGGGTTTATCTGGTTTAGGGAAAGCCTACAACATCTTCGCTACCAGGACTGGGACGCACTCTGAGAACGTAGGGCGTGTTCTGGCAGTGCAGTTTCGGGATGAAGGGTACAATGTATTTTGAGGATGCAGGCCTTGGCGGTGGATCCAGAACTCAGACATGAGGTAAGCCAGAAAGGGTACTACACGTCGGGGTCTTAGGCTGTCGTGCTGCAGGTATTGGATTGCAGAACTGGACATCGACGGCTACCGAATCACTGCAGCCTCGCACATCACCGCAGATTTCTCGGCAGCTTGGCCCAACAGAGATCAGGAATTAGCTCTCCTTTCTAGAGGCGTCAGTGAAATTCAGAAACGTCGTTGGAGCTTTGGGGGTGCCAGCCCTGAAAGCTTCTTTCCTGGCCTGCCGGAGGGCAGACTACGAAGTTCGAACATGAATGACTGCATAGGGTTCCGTGTTAGAACCGTACTAGAGCATGCCCAAACCAGACCCATTCTAATCACTATGGGCCCTTTATTCATCCCTTTCCTTCCTCACTAATATCCCGTCCAAACCTATTTTAAGGACCCTTGCTCTTAGTGGCTCAACAGCCGGAGGCGTACCTGTCCACGCATCTGCGCTTCTACGCCCATGCCCTCGGAAAGGAGAACTTCTTCGTGGTGGGAGAAGTCAATCAGGTGCCAGTTTTGTTCGGGGTTTGGGGTTTAGGGGTGCAACTACAAAGCTTAAGGTGTATAGAGGATCTGAAAAAAAAAACCTTAAAAAGCCTGGGCCTGTACCTTCTAAGCATCAATAAACCTCATAGAAATGCCCCGAAGGTAATTAAGATCTTTTAGCATGGCTCCGCACCCTAAACCCTACAGAGCCGTGCATTGTCTTTGAGCCAGTGCCATCCGGTATTCCCACCAGGTCTAGATGGATTTAACTAGGGCTGAGGGCGTGGATGTCAAAATGCCAGGTTCCTCCCAAAGGCCTCGCATGCTTGATCAAGACTTGCTGGTGTTTACAGAGGTGCATGCATCAACACGAACCTGTCTAGGTTTAGATCCGGATGAAGCCCTGATCAAGAGTCTTGTGGCTTCCAGAGCGTCGCGCCGAAGGTTGAACATATCAAGGTTGGGCTATCCTTCAAAGGGTCCAAGTATAGATACAATATTTGGGTCCCGAAAGTATAGACTATACTGTTACCTGGATCCCTTGGAGGGGGCTAGGAAACCCTAAACCCTAAAACTCTGGATTGTTGTCGGAGAAAAGGGGCTGGCAGCAAAAACAACATAAAACCCTGAACCCCAAAACCCTAAACCCTAAACCCACTACAAGGCTTTCTGGTTCGACCTAGAGTATACTATGTCGGGCTTCAGCTCAGGTTTTCGGGCTTTTAAGGGTGGCATGAGTCTCTATGAGGGCAGTTATCGAATCAGGGTCAGGTTTGGAGGCCTTGGGTTGAGGGTTTAGGGTTTAGGGTTTAGGGTTTAGGGTTTAGGGTTGAGGGTTTAGGGTTTAGGGTTTAGGGTTAGGGTAGGGGCTTCGGGGCTTGGGGGTTTGGGGGTTTCGGGTTTTGGATCCCGGGTTTGGGGTTTGGGGTGTGGGGTTTAGGGTATAGGGTTGGGGTGTAGGCTTGAGGGTTGAGGGTATGGTCCTACGGTATGGGTCTTTGAAGTTTAGGGTGAGGGTTTTGGATGTGTTGTAGATGGATTGAGGGTTTAGGGTAATGGGTGTCTCTCCCCAGTGGATTTGAGTTTGGAGGGTTCAGCCGGGCGTGAGACACCCCTAGACCCTAAAACCCTAAACCCTAAACCCTAAAACCCTCAACCCGAAGACCATAAAACCCTCAAAACCCTGAACTCTAAACCCTAAAACACTCCCTGCTTCAGCAGGCAGCTTGCATAAGCTCGGCTACAGTCGCAGTCGTCGGAAACCCTATAGATCCTGAGCCAAAGTCGTAGCCAGCTTGTAGGATTCATATATGGGGGCCTTGATACTTCCCTATCGCGAAAAATGACCTCTGCTTTTTTTGGGGGTGGTTCCTTATTATGATTTATGAGTACAGTAGAGAGAGTATATCCCCAAGCCCTATTCGATTTATTAAGGCCTGCGTATTAAAAACCCTAAACCCTAAACCCCTAAACCCTAAACCCTAAACCCTAAACCCTAAACCCTAAACCCGTATTACAATCTAGGATGCAGGCTTCAGGGTGTCAGGTCCTCGGATCTATCGTTGCTTGCGGCATCACGGCCATCACGGAACAGGAGTTTCTCTAAGAGGTTCATCCTGGAGCCCGAAACCTTAGAAGCTCAGACCACTAGCCTGGGTTCTCCTTTAGGGTGTAGGGTTCAGGGTTTAGGGTTTAGGGTTTAGGTTTTAGTGCAACAGGGTCGCTGGTTCTCCTTTTAGGGTTTAGGGTTCAGGGTTCAGGGTTTAGTACAACAGGGTCGCTGGTTCGAGCACTAGCTGTCCTAGCTGGGTCTCAATGTGATTCAGAATCGTCAACCTGGCATTGTTCGATGGTGAGTGTGTACAACGAACCCTGAAGGCCACTACTCCTCATGGTGGCAACTATATCGGAAGAGCTGCTTTGCCTTGAAACTGTGGGGATATGCAGGTTTTCTGGGTTGCCGCCGTCGTTCGAGTTCAGCGATTCTGGTTACGGCTAGATCAGCATTTGCGTTTTTGTGCTGGCGAAGCACAGGCCTTCTCTCTTTCCCTACGGCTTTATGTTGAGGGCTTCGAGTGGACATGTCGCGGGTCATATATGTCGCCAACCCCGAGGCCTAGAATATTCAGGTACGTGCCCTATAGTCTGGTTCCTGGCATAGTCTTTGGTTTGAGTTTGGCAGCTCGTTTCACCACATGTATCCCATACCGGAAACCCCAAGCCCTACACCCTCAACCCTATACACCCTAAGCCCTTCGCCTTATACCCCGTATACCCGAAGCTGTCGCCTTAGGTGGAAAGGCCTGCGCATATGCTCGTGGCCTCCCAGAACCCACATAGGAAGCCGGGCTTTGGGATTCGGGTGTACTAGTTTAGGGTTGACCGTTATCCGAAAAGACCTCCCCGTTTTAAGGAACTAGATATAGAAGCCATAATAAGGAGCTTCAAAGAGATACGATTTATAGAAACCATGACAAGGAGCCCTAGAAAGGTACGATGTATATGGAAGCCATAATGACAAGGAACCCTAAAAAAGTAGGTCTTTCCGGCTACAAGTAGGGTTTAGAGGCGAACAAAATCGAGTTCTTCTAGCCGAACCCTTGAGCCGAACTCTCATCGGGACCCTCACCCAGAACCCCACCTCCAACTGGAACCCTTAAAGACGCCCCCTGAACCCTAAACTCTAAACTTTAAGCCCTGAGCTCTAAACCCTGAGCCCGCAACTCTAAACCCCAAGCCTTAAACTCTAAACCCTGAGCCCTAAACTCCAAACCCTAAGCCCTAAACCCTAAACCCTAAACCCACCACCCTCCAGGGTCACCTCGCAACTGTGGGCCTACCCTCCGGGGCGCCTTGAGGTCCAAGGCGGGGCCGGACCAGCGACGCTACCTCAGAAGGTGCCGTGCCAGTTTAGGGGTTTAGGGTTTAGGGTTTTTTAGGGTTTAGGGTTTGGGGTTTGGGGTTTTGGGTTTAGGACTTTGCTGGGTTTACTTGGACCCTGAAGAACCTACCTGTCTAGGGTTCTTTATTAAATTATGGTTTCTTTCTAAAATATAATACAGGTCCCCAAAAAGGTAGGTTATTTGGGCTTAAGGTAGGGTTTAGGGTTTAGGGTTCAAGGAATTTACCTTGAATTACAACAATGAGGATGTATCGTAAAATAGTAGGGTTTCCTGATTACAGTAACTTGCTAGCAGTTTGGTGTCTCCCAAAGAGTCCGAATAATGGCAAAGCTACTAAGTGGAGTTTTGGGCCGCAAAAGTATATTATACTACGATAATGTCTACTCTTGGGCCCCAAATATACCTACTAAGTGGTACTAATTATGTTGGTACATGGACCTTTTCGGCCTTGGGATGCGGAAGCGTGTTGGGTTTATGCAACGCGCTTTGGGCGTTTTCTCAAAGGTCCCATACGAAAAGGGAAACAAAAGGCCAACCGTAAAATTGAAAAACGTTCTAGCCGCACCGGTTCTGTATCTCTAAACGAGCATTGAGATTTTGGGTTGAGAAGGGGCAAATCTCTGTTTGGCTCATGGAGCCGTTTTAGCTACAGGGGACTTTAAGCCATGCAATACTTTAATGATGTATTGTCCTGGATCGACATGCGCAGGCTTGCGTGGGCTATGGTGAAGCACTTGCAACAACCAATAGCTGAAGACTGTTCTCGGGTTTTGGCAAAAGAGAGTTGGGAAAGATTGGCATCAGGGCTTGGGGGGGTAGGGTAGAGTGTTCAGAAGGGATTTGAATTGAACGAGAAGGGTTTCGTTTCTCGGGAAAGGGTCGTGGAGTCTTGGGTTTCGGGATTTGTTGGGCGAATTTGGCCACAGAGTTTTGGAGGAAGGAGTGTGTGTTTTGCGCGCACTGGGCGTGTGGCAGAACCCGAAGAGTTCGAACCCTGAGCTCCTCCACTCACAATGAAAGCTCCTCAGCCCAAAACCCCTCAGCCCTGAACTACCAAACCAAGCCCGAACGGGCTAAACCCTGAAGCCTAAACTCGAAGCCCCGAAACCCTAAAACCTGAAGCCTGAAAGCCTGTGCCTAAACCTCTTAACGTCAGACCCTCCACACTAAACCCTAAACCGCAAACCTCTTAACCCTAAACCCTGAGCCCCTAAACCCTCAAGCCCTAAAGCACTAAACTCTAAACCCTAAACCCTACACCCTAAACCCTAAACCCTATACCCTAAAACCCTAAAACCCTAGACCCTAAAACCCTAAAACCCTCTACCCTAAAACCCTAAAGCCCTAAACCCTAAAACCCTAAAACCCTAAACCCTAAAAACCCTAAAACCTTAAACCCCTAAACCCCTGAACCCCAAACCCTAAACCCTAAAACCCTAAAACCTAAAACCTAAAATCCTACACCACACCCTTTCTCATACCCTAAACCCCTAAAACCCTAAAACCCTAAAACCCTAAACCCTAAACCCTAAACCCTAAACCCTAAAATCCTACACCGCAGCCTTTCTCAACCCCTAAAGCCCTAAAGCCCTAAAGCCAAAAGCCAGGTTCAGGGGACTCTGGAGGAGCTCTGCCAGTCCTTTCGGCTGCAAAGAGGTCCGATGAGGATTCCGAGTCGGGTTTAGGGTTTAGGGTTTGGGTTTAGGGTTTAGAGTTTAGGGTTTAGGGTTTAGGGTTTAGGGTTCTGAGTCCCTGAACCTGGCTTTTGGGTTTAGGGCTTAGGGGTTTAGGGTATAGGATTTTAGGGTTTAGGGGTTTTGGGTTTTAGCGGTTTTAAGGTTAGGGTTCAGGGTTTGGGGCCTACCTATACCCATAGGCCCCATAGTAGTTCCTTTTGGGGTTCATATGTCGAGTCCTATAAGGTAATACCAAAAAGGAACTACTATGGGGCCTATGGGGAGTCTCCATTTTGGGTTTAGGGATTGGGGTTTATAGGGTTTAGGGTTGAGGTTTTAGGATGGTTGAAAAAAAAAGACAACAAGAGTTTTTTTGTTCGGCTTTAGGGTTTGGGGTTTTAGGGTTAAGGGTTGAGGGTTTAGGATGGTTTTAGGGTCAATCCTACAGACGCAGCCTTTGGGTTTCAGGTTATAGGGCGTTAGGGTTTAGGGTTTTAGGCTTCAGGCTGTAGGGTTTAGGTTTCAGGGTTTAGGTTTTAGTTACTATCGGAGCCTGAGTAAATAGAATAGGGTGGTATACTCATAAAATCATACGGAACCCTAAGGAACAGTATTGGTAATGAGTTCTGCTATTGGATATTTTAGGCTTCCAGACTACTCGGGTTTGGGCGTTTGGTTTAGGGTTCAGCATTTCGGAGGTGTTTCTAGTTTTGCTGATTCAGGGTTGTGGGTGCTTAGATCTGGAGCTTGTGTACCAGGGCATTAGGTTGTTAGGTTACCCTCACACTAAACACTAAACCCTATATACCCTAAACCCTATACCCTCAACCCTATACCTTTAACCCTGTACCCTAAACCCTATGTACCCTAAACCCTCAACCCTAAACTTTGAACCCCACACCCTCAACCCTATACCCTCAAACATAAAACCTAAAACCTAAACCCACGAAGTCTGTGGTTGGCGGCCTCTGCTTCCGGAGCTTAGTTGGCAGAGACTGAGGGGTTCCGGAGTTCAAGGTTTGAAATTTAAGGTTGAGGGTTTAGGGATGAAAATATAGGGTTGAGGGTTTATTTTTGAGGGTTTAGGGTTGATGGTTTGTTTAGGGCCTAGAGTTAAGAGGCTTTATAGGGTTCCGAGTGTCGGTTCAGCTTGCTAGGGTTCGGATGTCTCGGCCATTTCGCTCTATTGGTCGCTTCGGTATCTCCGAAGACCCCCTAAGTTACTAAGCCCTAAACAGCTAATGACCCCAGAAAGAACGCAAGGGGGCCTAGGTACTGTGAGGGGGGATACTTTCCGAAATCATCATAGGAATTCCTACTATAGAGACCTTACATCCTACTACATAGGTACCTAGGACCCTTTGGGGCATAACCCATGGGCGTGAGTTGTAGGATGGGGAAGTCTGACTGTCTCCGGGTGTGCCGGTGAAAGGCCAGAGGGAGGAAGAACAGGACCGTCAGATGGGAAGTATTCCGATCAGAAAATGGGTGTTCAGGGGCTTAGGGTCTTGTGACGGTTTGACTTTTCTCTCTGTTGTACTAACCCTAAACCCAAAACCCTAAACCCTATTCAGTATCTACATGGCTCACGCCACGGCTCGCAATCAAATCGATCACGCTCATCATCTTAGGCTTCCATAAATCTTCGGAGCTCCCGGCGTTGAGGCAGTTCACGGGGAACCACAGTTCTGCGCAATCCCACAAGTCTTCATCCTAAAATAAGAGCCCCTACGCCGAAAACCCGACTAGGACCTCGATCCCCTACGAAACCCTAATGCCTGAAGCCCCTACAACTCTAAACCCTAAAATCCCACTGAAGCCTACTGAACTGCAAACCCTTATTCTCTTTTCGGCAAAACTGTCGTGAACCTGCGAAACCGGGCGTCTTCAGACACTTCTGCCCTAAACCCGAAATCCGCAACCCAGAACTCTGTGAGCCAAGGTACTACAGCGCGCTGCCCACCCAAGAGCCTGGCTTCCTCTCCACGTACCCGCTGCAGGACCCGGGCCGTAGACAGTATACACCCTTTTCAAGCTTTTAGGGCTAAGGTTTAGGGTTGAACCCTGAAGGCTACAAACACTATAGTTTTAGGGTTGAACCCTGCACGCTACAAACCCTATTATGGTCTAGGGTTTTAGGGTTCAGGGTCTACAGGGTTGAACCCTAAACGCTGTAAACCCAGCAAAAACCCCGGTGTGTGGGGTGTAGGGGTCCCCTAAACCCTAAACCCTAAACCCTAAACCCTAAACCCGTGTGGGGTGTCTGGGTCCGGATTCAGGAGCTTAGTCCCTTATCCGAACCCCCAAAGGTCCACATCAAGGAACCCCTTAAAGATCCCGCTTAAAGGACCCCCTTAAAGGAGCCCCCTTTGAAGCTTGAGCTGCAGGCCCCAAGTCTTACGGGTATACGAGTTTAGTGTAGAGCCTCTTTAAAACGATTATATCTACACATACATACACCTACCTGCCTGCCTGCCTACCTACATACATACAGACATACATCGGGGATTGAGATTTTGGGCTTTTCTTGAGGGGCTTAGGGCTTCTGTGTAGTCGGGTTACATGGCCAGTGACATCTTGGAGTTTGCATTTTTGCTCTGGAGCAGAGATCTATCCAGGATTGCAGACATGCCCTCAAAACCCGCGAAGCTCTAAGCTGAGCTGTTTGCCACGGTTTAGGGTTTAGGGTTCATAGGGCATTGTGCAAATCGTCACAGAACCGTTCCTGTAGACAGCTAACTCCAACAAGCTGAATCATGGATCAGGGATGACTGGTGCTGCGATGATCTGAGGATACTCAATGTACCGACTTGTTGGTAATGAAAACTATTTCGAGCAGTAGACTAGTACGTACAGGAGCCAACGGTCTTTATTATGCGATTCCTTCACAGCCCTGGCATGATCAAGGTGAAACATTGAAACAGATTTTCAGAAGCCTTTCGCCAACATACTCCCAGAAGCCCTTCACTACTATCACAGAGGCTCCACATGACCTTCTTCACATGCTGAAACCCGTCAACTGTCAACAAACCTCGGGAGTTCGCGTTTCTTGCATCGGAGCATCTCCGCACCTAGGCGGCCACATACCTAGCGAGTATATCCTCTCGAACTGCAGCCTAGACCGCAACCCAGATACTCAAGTATTATAGTTACACGGATTGCTGTTGCTGTGCGCAAGGAGATCTACCAGCTTCGTGACACCTGCTTGGGCAACGGCTGGAATGCTCCCTGGCGCTGCAGAGGAACTAGTCGATTTCGGGTTTGTCGCTTGAGGGCTTTCGGTGTACAGCCCAGGGTTAAAAATATGGGGAAACCCTAAATCCTAAACTTCCTAAACCCAATCCCAAGCCAATTTATTCAAGGAATCCGCCGCAAAAAAAGGACCACAAGACCAATTTGGCGGAGATGTCACCGAAACCTCGGAAGCCTGAACTTTCAGGGGTTTAGGACTTTGGGTTTAGGGCTTTGGGTTTAGGAGTTTAAATTAGACTTTTGGGGGTTTTGGGCTTATTAGGGTTTAGGGTTTAGGGTAGACTTTTCGGTCGCAGAAGCAGGAGCCCCCAAACCTCAGCTAAGCCTGAAGCCCCGAAACAGACAATCCATCCCTGATCTGCAGAGAATTCGCCGTAATCCCTAAACCAGGCATTCCCCCAACCCCGAAGCACACACCCCACAACCTTAATTGTAAGTCGGCACCCCAACATATTCAGATGGACCCTAAACATGTTCGGAGCCCTGTCCTAGCACACTGATAAGAACCCGTGTTGGCACGCACCCAGGGCAGCGGGAATAACTAGTTCTAGTCTGCTTGTAGTTGTCAAAACCAGCACACCCACAAAGACGATTATAACAAGTTTTTCGAAATAACATGAACTCGTTCACCTCATACAACTCATACTACAGTACCCAGTAAAAAGCCTGTAAAGGCCCTGTAATATTCCCCCCCGCCCATCCCCCCCGCTAAAGATTAAAAACCCTCAAATCCCCAAACCCTAAACCCTCCTAATAATATCGAAACCCTAAACGTTGAAAACCTAATTGCAGCTCCCAAGTCAAAACCCTAAACCCTCCCTTCCAGGCCTAAACCCTAAACCCCTAAACCCCAAAACCCTAGGCCCCTAAGCCCTAAACC
>CAJNDV010031785.1:19812-30314 GCA_905221635.1 Symbiodinium sp. CCMP2456 | reverse complement strand
AGGGTTTAGAGGTTTAGGGTTTAGAACCTCGAGCCCTCAGCCCCAATTTGGTAGCAGACGGCCTGGGTTGAAAGGTACAGCTGTCCTAAGCAAGCGTGTAGCTTTGCCTTCCTTGGTTGTGGTCAGCCACGGTGCTAGCTTGCTGGATCCAAGCCCAAGCCTCGATTTGGTCCTCTAGCAGGAACATGCTTTAAGGTAGTGGTTTGACCTTTAAGGTTTAGGGTAGTTATGAACACTCAACTGAAGTTGCTGGTGAACCTAGCCCTCTATGGGGTAAGGCCCGATCGCTCAAAGCTTCGTCCATGAATCCTGCCGTCAGGCACTGGAGCCGGCATGGGCACCCTCCTGGTGTCCAAGGTGCGCGAGGCGAGCGAACCTGTGCGAGTCTGAATGTAATGCTTTGTGTTTTTAGGACGTAGTGTTCCAACTGCGCACAGGGGTCGATTATGTTCAGGATGTTGTTGGTGTTACCGCGGCATCCATTTTTTAATTTTGTCGACTGCGGAAAACTGGTTAGGAGCGTCATGGAGGCCATGATGTTGATGATGCGAGTTTGCACATGGGTAGTTCTCTGAATTAGGGTCCCTTTTTGTGTCCCCAATATGGTACGGCACCCAAGAAAACTACCCAAATACTGACCCTTGAGAAGTACAGCCGCGCATGAATCAGTGTTCCAATCGCCAGGTATAGGTTCGTCAGACGTTTTCGTTCACGTTTGTGTGGTTACGAGGGTGTGTTTGTTGTTGTTTTTTCGTGTCACGTCAGTGGCAATTTTTGTGGCTGCAGGTGTTGTAAATACCGACGCCGTGGTTCGGCTTGCTAGGCCTTGTCTGTGAAGTCGCTTCTGTTCTCCTTGATGAATGTGCCTCGCATCGGTTTTGAATTTTATACAGCCATCTGGATTGTCAAGTAAACCCTAAACCGTAACAGCTGCTCTGCTTCCTCCGTACTGGTCGTGATTCTTCTTCGCTTGGTGTATGACAGAATTTTCTTCAGCACAGCCAGGAATACCCGGACCGCATCATGGAGACGTTCTCTGTGATTCCGTCACCAAAGGTTTCCGATACGGTCGTGGAGCCATACAATGTCACTTGGGCTTGATTGCAAAGTTTGCTGTGTAGCTTTCTTTGGGAACACTGGGCACTTTCTTCTTGTGAGGTTAAGTTCTGAGGTTCGACATGCCCACCCACTCAAAGGGGTTCCTTTAGTACATGTAATCTCGGGTCAATGTATATACTGGATAGATACTTGGACCCTGATGAGGGTATAAAGTATACCTAGACACATGCTTTGGACACGTTATTTCCTTGACGCTTCTCCCGAAGCCGACAGCCACAAACCTATCGCAGGACTTTTCAGAAGCTAGGCCACAGCAGCGTGATCCAAAGCCCCTAAACCCCTAAACCCCTAAACCCTAAACCCAAAACCCTATACCCTAAACCCTGAACCCCATTAAACCCAATAGAAGCCTTACAGCAGCAACTTCAATCCGACTTCCGGCCAAAGCCTGCAGGGCTTGGGCCGTACCCGGACGCCACCCCCCCCCCCCCCTCAAAAAAAAACATGCCCTCTAACCAAGCCCTTCGTAGAGGTTTAGGGTTTAGGGTTTTTTTTTTGGCTACACGTGAGGGCAGTTGGGATGTTGTTGGGGCTAGCTAAGGTTCAGTTTTAGGCTGTAGGCTTCCCGAGGCAGTTCTGAGCTTCCACCAGCTCGTGGAGAACTCCGATGAGTCCTTCCTCTTGGATAACGAGGATTGCTGGTTTAGGGTTTAGGGTTTAGGGGTTTAGGGGTTTAGGGTTTTAGGGTTTAGGGTTTATTGCTGAACAAAAGCATGCGTTCCAGATAGCCAGGTCGAGGCAAAAGGTGAAGTTCTGGACGGCAAGCCCTACAGCCTCAAGCTAAAGAAGAAGAAGAAGCCTTAAGCGCGAACAAAAACGGACAAAGAGAGAATCTGTGCAATACGGGGCATTACGTCACGTTTAAAATTGCTCTCAACGCTTGAAGCACGCTCGATTTCTCCGTCAGTATGCAGTAGGGCTTTGTGCTTGGCGACTCTTGTTTGTCAGGCACTTTATGACATCTGCTTCAGAACCCTCAAGCTCACGACACCGACGTACGGTGACTTGAACCACCTGGTGTCTGCGGCCATGAGTGGCGTCACATGCTGTTTGCGCTTCCCGGGGCAGCTGAACTGCGACCTGCGCAAGATCGCCGTGAACTTGGTGCCCTTCCCGCGGCTGCACTTCTTCATGACGGGCTTCGCCCCTTTGACCTCCCGCGGCTCGCAGCAGTACCGGGCTCTCACAGTTCCGGAGCTGACACAGCTGCTGAACTGAAGGAGAGGTGGCGAGGTTTCAGACTTGCTCCTAAGTGTCCCAGAACACAGCCTGATCTTCGGTCTTGGCACATTCCGAAAGATAAGTCTATCCTCAGTGATGGTTCACTTCTGCTACCTTCAATCCCAAGTTATTTTTGAGCGCTACTTAGGCAGATGTTTGATGCGAAAAACATGATGTGTGCGGCCGATCCACGTCATGGGCGCTACTTGACGGCGGCAGCACTTTTCCGTGGCCGAATGTCCACGAAAGAGGTGGATGAGCAAATGCTTAACGTCCAGCAACGTGGCAGTTGAGCTTGCAGACTTTGGCTTTCTAGGTGAAGCCCTAAATCTCACAACCAAATCTTAGGCAGCTCGGATGTGGTTCTTTAGGGAGAAGATCTCGTAACGTAGTCAACTTTCGAACTGTATGTGCATATATATACTTACACTCTCACTCACCTTGCTTTAGGTAATTAATAGGTCCCATGCTGGGCAGTAAGGGCAGCCGTCGATTCCCTTTTGAAAGAAGGGCCCATGAAATCTGGAACCAACCCAGGAACAAGAACTCATCGTACTTCGTCGAGTGGATCCCGAACAACATCAAGGCATCCGTCTGTGACGCTTGGAAGTGAGGGGGGGCTCCAGTCCAGAACTTTCAGTCAGACAAGCCAGAGATGTTGTTCGCACACTGTACTCTACGATCTTTCAAAATACATACTTTTTTCATGCAGTATATAGCAGTTACATCTATGCAATATAAGTTCTTTCTACATTATCAGCAGTAGATCGCAAACCTTATAAGCTTCTAGCAAAGAATGCAGCAAGCCAAGGACATTCCGCCGAAAGGGCTGAAGATGGCTGTGGCCTTTGCGGGCAACTCCACGGCCATCCAAGAGATGTTCAAGAGGGTTGCAGAGTACTTCACCGCGATGTTCCGGCGCAAGGCCTTCTTGCATTGGTACACAGGTGAGGGTATGGATGAGATGGAGTTCACGGAGGCCGAGTCTAACATGAATGACCTCGTCTCCGAGTATCAGCAGTATCAGGATGCGACTGCGGAGGAAGAAGGGGAGTTCGACGAGGAGGAGGGAGAGTATGACGGATGAGCTCTAGGCTCCGCACAGTAGTGGCCCGAGAAGTTGGAGTACACCCATCCAAAGCTTACTTCCTAGCGAAATGCCCATGATTCGGTTCTCTGGCTTCTACTCTAATTCAGCCTGGCCGGACGTCTCAGTTTTTGCAGGCACCGCAGGCAGGAGGCTTGTGGAAGCAGCACCTGGAGCGATAAGGCCAAGGCGACTTTTAACCTTTGCCTGGAAGCCCAATTACCTGTCCGATGAGTTTTTGACTACGGTTCTTTAGGGACGGGAGCCCATGTTGGTAATGGGGCGTCGAGGGCACACGATGTTTCAAGAACATCTTGAAAGTGGACTGATGCAGTGCGATGCCAAGGGATGGAGGCAAATGTGATGGACAGTGCTTCCTGCTTCGGCCAGTTAGACGCTACCACGGGTTGGGAGAAGCAACGCACACTCACGTAATCCAAGAACCTTGCGCTTCAAAACTCATGTTCATGTATGGGTGGGGAAAACAGACTTTTCAGGAATGCCAACCCAGAGAACACAATATCCCTGGCATAGAAGTATGCTTCAACCAACACTAACTATCGATCTCTTCACGGTTTAGCTTATATGCATACATATTATATATATATATACATACATTTATATATATATATAGATATACATTGATATTGCCCGTTTGAGTCGTGCTTGGCTCTCTGTGAACCCTACAACCGCAAACCAAAGGTCAGCTGTCAATCGTAGTGCAACTGGGATGCAGCAATTGCCTTGCAGCCCTTGGGCATCGCAAGACGGAGGACAACGAGAGATAGAGAGAGAGAGAGTGAGGGAGTCCGGGCTAGATGTGCGAGGGGCCTGACACGTCCCTTCTGGTAGAAGAGGTATCAGTGGACTGTTTGCTGTTGAGTTTGTATTTGGTCTTCCACGTTGTCATTATCCCTTCGTGTGCCCTCAGTCTCCAGAAACAAGACGTGCCCTAAACCCTAAACCCTAAACCCTAAACCCTTATTTGAAGCCGTGTTCTGGTTTCCAGGCTCAGGGGAGCCGCAAGGAATCGACCCTTTCCCTTACGCTGTGGACGGGCAAGCTCCGAAGGGCAAGTCAGCGACTTACGGTTTAGGGTTCGGGGGGGTTCTGTGATTCCGGATATTACCCGGAACGAAGGTTTAAGGTTTAGGGTTTAGGGTTTAGGATCAGCCGCGAATCCTTGTCTCCCTGAAGATCGAAGGAGATGGGGCAGCCACCCTAAATCAATGCATCTCCGAAGATCGGGCTCAAGATCTTTGCAAGCCCTTAGACACAACGACCCTTCAAACGCTTAAGCCGCTACACCCTCAATTCCCCGCATTTTTGGGTGGGGGGGGGGGGGGCGTGAAGAAATGAAAATAAAACCCTGCAACCTAAACGATGCACTTCAGTCACAAAATTCAACCCTCAACCCTAACCCTAAACCTTTAAATCTAGACCCCAAGCCCGCAACCTCTAAACCCTAAACCCTAAAGTCTAAACCCCAAAGGCCTAAAGTCTGAACCCTAAACCCCAGAATCTAAGCCCCAAGCCCTAAAATCCAAACCCGAAGCTCTGAACCCTAAACCCTTAGACCCTCAGCCCGGAACCACCCTAAAACCCTCAACCCTACAACCCTGAAGCAAGCCGATTTAGGGGCCTTAACAAATAGAATAGGGTTTTGGAGCATATGACACTATGCACTATAATAAGGAACCCCCAAAATAGTATAGGTAATTATGAAGGCCCCTACATTGGCGCCTGCGGTGAGCGGACAGATCGGCAAGGAGGTGAGGTTCCAGGATCCTAACCTGGAGTCGGCTGCGGGGGCTCTTTTCGGGGGTTTGGGGGTTTGGGGTTTTGGGGTATTTGGGTGGTTGGGGGGTTTAGAGTTTGGGGGTTTAGGGTCTGGGGGTTTGGGGGGTTTAGGGTTTAGGGGTTCGGGTTTTGGGGGTTTAGGGTTTAGGGTTTGGGGGTTTTGGTGTTTAGGGGTTTACGGTTAAGGGATAAGGGGCCTGGACATTAGGGTATGGGACTTACGGCCTTTTGAGTTTAGGGCTCTGAGGGTTTAGCACCTTTGGGCGTTTAGGGCTTTCGACTTTTGTGGTTAAGGACCCTCAAGCCTAAACCCTAAACCCAAGGGACTTTAGACTTTGCGCTTTGGGGTGCTATCGCTTGTTCTGGAGTTTACGGATGTAGGTCTTTAGGTGTTGGCGTTTAGTGCAATCCAGCTTTAGCATGACCGATTGAGGGGAGTATAGCAGCCTGAGAGGGTTTAGGGTTTAGGGTGTATAGAAGCCTGAATAGTTGCCAATATTCTTCGCTAGAGTTCCTGAAGATAGCTTCACTAGAACGCACTCACCCCAGACCCCTACCTTTTAAAACCGTTAAGGCCCCCATGCTTAAAGCTTTATACCTACCCTTATGCCAATAACCCTTACAGACCCCTTTTGAAGAACCCTTTAGCCTACTTGTCCAGTCTCCTGGGGAATTAAAGGTTGACTTTTGGGAGTATACTGGGATTATACAGGGGTTATGCGTACCCCAAAAAAGTTCAAAGTTACTTACTAAACCCTAAACCCTAAACCCTAAACCCTAAACCCTAAACCCTATACTTACTCTACTACTGGGTTAAGGAGCCCAAGCATGGTCCTAGTAGGATCGCCACCAAGGAGCAGCAGCGCCTCCTTCTGCAAGTGCGTGGCGTAGCCCCAGTCCTTCGCTACAAGGCTGCTCCTAGAGTATAAGTTTTAGGGTTTAGGGGCTCAGGGTTTAGGGTTTAGGGTTTAGGGGCTTAGGGTTTAGGGTTTAGGGTTTTTAAAGTTCACGGTTTGGGGTTTAGGGTCTAGGGTTCAGGGTTTAAGGCTCACGGTTTGGGGTTTAGGGTTCAGGGTTTAAGGCTCACGGTTTGGGGTTTAGGGTTCAGGGAGTTCGGGGTTCAGCTTCCGGAGACTGAGGAACTCGACGATGCGAGACTTTGGGTCTTGATGTTTAGGGATACCCTAAACCCTAAACCCGAAATGAGGGCTAGGAGTCACGGTTTAGGGTTTAGGGTTTAAGGTTTAGGGTTTAGGGGCTACATTACATGCGTTATATGTTCTTCAGAAAAGACTGACAGGAACAACACAGTAAACTTAGCCGGAGGGGTCCATACATAATGTAGACTAACATTACGGAACTAGGTCCCTGGTAGTGAACATGGACCCTCTTAATATTGCTGAGATTAAGCAGATTCCTTCTGCTTGCAAGCGCACCACAAATCCTTTGCCCACAGCTCCAAAGTCCATCCTCCAGAACGTTACATGCTCCAAATGAACCTGAAACCCTAAAGCTCTAGACCTTTAGACCTTTAGATTCTAAACTGGCTTGCAATATGGCCCCGAAACGTTGCGTGAAGACGTCCTATAAAGCTTCCCAGGATGCCTGCAGCCAGACCCCTACACCAGTAGTCTCCCCAGCCCCTAGGCCCTAGGCCTTGAGCCCTACTGTAGGGGCCTGAGGTTTTGGCTTTGGGCTCTGTTATACGATAAATATAAAAGGAACCATAAGGAAAAGTATTTGTAAGTATTTAGGCTTCTATATTAGACCCCAAGGACATCAAATCCGGAAGACACCCGAAACTAATTCCTAACGCCTATGCTCCGTTGGCAGCATCAGCCTCTTCCGTGGCTTTAACACCGACCTCACAGACAGCCTGAACACCAAGGAATAGGTCTGAAATCTTAGGATAAGGTTTTGGGCCCATATTATCATAGCAGATAGTCATCGTATGTGGACTTTACGGGCGGATGCGATTGTTGAGTCCCCAGACTTATATATCAGATGGCCACAACCTTAAACCCTAAACCCTGGACTCTGAACCCGTAACCCAAAACCCTGAAACCTAAACCCTAAAACCTACACCCTAAAACCTACACCCTGAAACCAAAACACCAAGAACCTAAAACCCTGAAGCCTGAACCCGCACGCCATGAGCTCCTTCTTGAGCTGGCTGGCCTGTGGGGCATATCGGGATCAGCGAATTTTCCACGGTCTTCAGCTCGACTCGCCTAAACCCAACCCGACACCCTAAGCCCTGAAGCCTCAAACCGGGGTTTTGAAAACGTCCGCTGGCATCGTCAAAGCCCCGATATGCTCTGCACTCTGAAGTTTAGGTTTAGGGCTCAAGGTTTAGGGTGTACGCTTTAGGGTTTAGGGTTTAGATTACCCTGCTCCAGAAACCCGAAGGTGAACCCGAAGATAAACAGGATCGCGAGTACAAGGACCCGCGGACAAGCATTTAAAACCTCACGAACCCTTTCTAAAGGACTTGTTGTATTTCGCAACCTCATGGAAACCCCTCTGCTAGAGCAAAAAGTGTCTTGAATCCTCCGAAACACCACTAAACCCTAAACCCTAAACCCTAAACCCTAAACACCACAAAACCCTGGTAAAGGCAGTGTGCTTGAGCCTCAAGCGATCGATGCTGTGTTCGCGGCACCAGCCTCAGGGGACCGTCCTGGTCGAGGCAACCATCCTAAACCCTAAAGCCTAAACCCTAAAACCCTCAACCCTAAACCCTAAACCCTAAACCCTCAACCCTCAACCCTTAACCCTAAACCCTAAACCTAAAACCCTAAACCCGCATCGCTTAAGTTTCGGGGCTTTAGGATGTAGGGGATCATGGCTGCAGCTCATGGGCACGAAAGGGTTTTAGGGTTTAGGGTTTAGGGTTTAGGGTCTAGGGTTTAGGGTGTAGGGTTTAGGCTTTAGGGCTTAGGCTTTAGGGAACCCTAAGCCCTAAACCCTAAGTAGGGTTTTGAGCTAGTTCTTGACGAGTTCCTCAAGCGGTGACTAAGGGCTTCTACAAGGCGACCTCAAGAACTTGAGGTCACGGGTTAACCATAAGAAACAATAGGGGTTCAGGGCTCCACAAGGGTTCGTATTCGGTTCCTAGACGCGGACCTAAAGTGTCGGGATTGGTGTTGAGGATGTTCGGGCTTTAGGGGCTTAGGGAGGGTTTGAGAGTTTACAGGGTTTTAGCGGCTTAGGCCCCAGGGGTTCAGGGCTTAGGGGTTGGGAAGATAGGGCAGCCTTCCTTTTCTGCAAAGATATTGCGCCCCAACCTCCTGCGAATGATAGGCTGCTCAGTCCACCTTCAAGGTCTTCTTGAAGTCACCAGAGAGCCCGAGACAGCGCACTGCCAGTGAAAGATCCCTTCAAAACCACTTTCTCTGGGTTCAAAAACCCTTTATTTAGGCATAGACCTTAAAGTCATGTTTGGGGTCCTACTAGATCTTAAAGTACATTCCTTAATTAAAGGGTTTTGGGTGATCTAGGAACCCTTAACCCTAAACCCTAAAACAGCTGCTGCAAGATAAAGCCAAAAGCCCTGAGACTCTTAGAATCCTTCGGCCTGCAGATTCAGATCCGGTGTTTAGGGTTTAGGGTTTAGGGTTTAGGGTTTAGGAGTTTAGGGTTTAGGGTTTAGGGCTTAGGGCCCTAAGCAAGATCTGTAACATAGGGGCCTTAATAAGATCCCCAATATAGGGGCCTTAATAGCTAGAATAGGGTTTTGGGGGTCCATTATACTATAATTATAATTACTAGGCCCTTACATTTCAATCTGGCATCTCTGAAACTCTGCCGTCCCCAAGATCCATGGAACCTAGAACCGAAAAACTCCCTTAGACCCACCTAGAACCGAAACAATCCTTTAGACCCATTAAAACCCCCCAAAGCTCAAAACCCAAAGTTCTATACCCTAAACCCCTAAACCCCTAAACCGTAAACCCCAAACCTTAAACCCTCAACCCCTAAACCCCTGAACCCCTAAACCGTAAACCTTAAACCCTCAACCGCTAAAGTCTCGGGCTCGCCGGGCCAGTCGCAGGAAAGGTTAAAACTTGCCTCGGCCCCGTGTCGCCTGCAGCTGCTGCCTCGAAGGTCTCAGACTTTCGATGCCAAAAAGCTCGGGCGTCCGGCCTGGCTGCTATGCAGATTCGAGCATGAGATGCTTGAATTAGAAGACTATGCCCTGATGCCTTTAGGCAGTATTTTCATGAACCAAACAGAAGTCTATGAAACACTCGGAAATATGATGTTCTGTCAGAAGGCACTCGCTAGCATCGCTACCACTAGATCATTAGAGGGGGCCCTGCCGGTCAGTCATCTCATCCGTCATACTCGCCCTCCTCCTCGTCGAATTCGCCTTCCTCCTCGGCAGTCGCATCCTGATACTGCTGGTACTCGGAGACGAGGTCGTTCATGTTCGACTCGGCTTCGGTGAACTCCATCTCATCCATGCCCTCACCCGTGTACCAATGCAAGAAGGCCTTGCGCCGGAACATCGCGGTGAAGTACTCTGCAACCCTCTTGAACATCTCCTGACTTCCGCAATAAGCCAGGGAAACAATGAAGAACCCAAAAAGTTTATAAAGGTTTGGGAATTGGAGAACTAAGAACCTAAACCCTAAACCCTAAACCTTTAATTAAAGGTTGGGTCTTGGAGAACTAAGTCTCCTGGATGGCGGTGGAGTTGCCTGCGAAGGCCACAGCCATCTTCAGCCCTTTCGGAGGGATATCCTTGGATGAAACCCCTAGACCCTAAACCCTAAACCCTAAACCCCTAAAGCCTAAACCCCTAAACCCTAAACCCCAAACCCTGAACCCCTAAACCCTAAACCCCAATCGGGGTCGAGGCTGCCGTGATTTGGGAATCCCAAAATGGCAACCCTGCATCCTTCCCTCTTCTAGGGGCCTTAACAATAGGGTTTAGGGCTTAGGGTTTAGAGTTTCGGGTTTAGTGGCTAAGGGTTTAGGCTTTACAATAGACTCTTGGTGTAGATGGCAACATAGGTGCATTCGGGACATCTAGTGCCATTTATTCCTACCCGAACGACTCTCAAGCTCTGCTTATGCGCGAACCTTCTGATGCTCTCCTTTCTAAGGACTCTATATAGCCAGGTAGTCTCCATATGAACCCCAATAACCTACAAGGGTCCCTACTAAGGGTCCCTCCTAAAGCCCTTAGATCCTTGTGCTTCCAAGGGTCACAGACGGATGCCTTGATGTTGTTCGGGATCCACTCTACGAAGTACGACGAGTTCTTGTT
>CAJNDV010031784.1:27120-45787 GCA_905221635.1 Symbiodinium sp. CCMP2456 | reverse complement strand
CTGGCCGCCGCCCGAAGCCCACGAGTCATCCAACTGATATTTGTCTGTAGAGCCATGCTTAGCCTGGGGTTAGCGCGAAAAGGTTTGGTTTGGTCTTAGAGTCTTAAAGAGAATTTACGAACTCAGGGTTTAAGGTTTAGGGAGAGAGTTCGGCAAGTCAATTTCCGGTACGTGCGGGGAGTGGTCCCATCGCAGTACTCTTTTTTGGCGAGAAGGGCGGAAGTATGAGAAGGCCCCATGCTTGGACCCCATGAACAAGAAGCCCTCCCGTCATCAACGGTCTCCAAGAAGTTGGCCAAGCTTAAAGTGAGCGTTGAAGAATCAGAAGCAGTGAAAGCTGAGTATGCACGTGAGCCACTTGTTCCATCTCTTGCAGAGCGACCCAGTGTGATTTGGTTTTGCTTCACACATTCCGCGTGCAGATTGGTGTGAAGCATGCTTGGCTTCGCGAAGCAGGGAGAATAACTATGATGATCCGTTGCTCACTCGTGAGTATGATACAGAACCGGCGATGAAACAACTGGCATCCTATATCCTATGTGGTTGCCACTCGTCCTAGGGCCGGACAGGCGACAGAAGAGGAGCCGGTGGCCCCTGATCCCGGAAATCACGGTGCATCCCAAGCTGAGCGCTACATTGGAATTGTGAGATCACTGGGGAATTGTCTTCTTCAAACAATTGAACAACGCACAGGCCACAAGACCATGAGCAGTGATCCATTGTTCGCTTGGTGCTATAGGCATGCTGCTTTCTTGCACACACGCTTCAAAGTTCAGAAGGACGGCTGCAGTGCATTCGAGATTGTGCACGGCCGCAAATACAACTCGAAGTTGATGCCGTTTGCTCCTTCCCAAGTCCAAGAACAAGGGTGAGAGTTGGAAGCCGTGTGTGTGGTTGGTTAGGTCGTTCGACATTGGGTGACTTGAACTATATTGCAGATGCTCGAGGTGTACATCCAGCCCGAAGTCTTCGGCTTTCTCCCAAACGGTTTGACGTAGAAGCCCTCGAGACCATGAAAGGAGTACCGTGCGACTAGGAAGCACTTCCTCTGAGACGGTGTCGCATTCCTGTAGCAGTTCAACTCCCAACACTCGCGGAAGGACCTGGGTGAAGCTGCATCAGATCCGCCATCAACGCCGTGTGGAGCTGGCGCTGGCGCGGTAAGCACATGAGCCTTCAAGGTGAGAGCCGTTCGGATGCCATGTCAAGTGATCAGTCGTCAGAGTTGCGTGCTGCAGTCCCGGGGGGAGTGAATAGAGTAGGATTGGAAGAAGAGATGCCCACGGGACATGATGATCATGAGGGTTTTCTCGAAGCCGAAGCCGAAAGTGATCCCTTTGAAGCTGGTCTTGAAGTAGATTGGCGAGTGGAAGAGTGGGCTGGTGAAGCCCAACCGGATCACGACTTTGCTAAGGAATGGAATGGTCGAAGATACGAAGATGGACCTCCACAACTTCCTGAAGACAAGCTTCGAATACTGGATGAGGCCATGGATAAGGTAGCTGAAGCAGTTGAACGGTAGCGATGACATGAGTAGCATGATGAACCTCCAGAGCAAATTCGTTCGAGATTGGCGCTTTCGTGCCAACGAGGCGGGGACGAAGTGGACATGGGTGAGGCGCTCGCGTCTCGTCGCTAAGGAGTTTCGCTTCATCGATCCCACCATGGAACATTTGTATGCCGCTGCATCGCTGTCTTGTCTTCAGAAGCTGTTCGCATTTGCGCTTGTCCCAAACTTCGTCTATACACGGGTGACATGAAAGACGCATATCTCACAGTGTCAGCGGAGACCAACATTCATTCGGCTTGGCGACTTGTGCTTTCAGTTGCTCTACAACCTGCCTGGCCAAAGGGCTGGCGCTCGCGACTTCTACGACAAGTTGGCTGGAGTGATGCGGGATGATGAGATGGAGAGTTTCAAAGCTGCACCAGCTTTGTTCATTCAGCCGAAGTCGATTGGGGTATCATCGCATGTAGATGACCTTGAGAGAAGAGCAAGATGAAGGAAGCCGGGTTGAACTTTTCCATAGAAGGTCCGTGCACTGTTGAAGGGGGAGAGTGTCATTTCTTGAAGCGCAGGTTCACTGGCATGGGTGAAGGGATTCTGGTGAGCCCATCGGGAAAACACATTGATAAGCTGGTTGAGCTTGTGGGAGTCCAGCGCGCTGCTGGCAAGTCCACTCCGTGCCGCTTGAACCCGAATGACGTGAAGGATGAAACACCATTGGACGAGGCACGTCATGGCATGTATCGGACAGCTGTGGGAGTGCTACTTTATTTAGGTTATCGGACAGCTGTGGGAGTGCTACTTTATTTAGGTCAAGACCGCCCGGAGTGTTTGTACGCAATCAACACGTGCCCCACTGAACACGAGTGGAGCCTTCTGCGGCACTTGGTGAAGTACTTGAAGGCGCATCCCAATCAAGGCATTCTCCTTACTCCGTGCAATCCAGGCAGGACTGTGCAGCAGCGGTGTTTGGGTTTGGATTCCAAGTCAAAGCCCAAGGACAGTTTGTTCGGTAGCGGACATGTGATTGAAGCGATCAGCGATGCTTCTTGGGCCCATCAGCGCCATGTGCATTTCTTTGAACGGGAACCTTGTGCATGCATGCAAGCGAAGACAGAAGTGTATCACACTCAGCAGCTGTGAAGCAGAACTTCATGGATCATTGGCTGCAGTGCAAGACTGCATCTTCTTGAAGCGAGTTCTTGAACACCTTTGCGAAGAGCATGTTGAGCTTTTGCACAAAGTCGATTCCTCAAGTTGCCGAGCGGTGATTTCGAGCCCAGAATGCGCCACATAGACCTTTCGTACTTGTGCAAGAACGTTGCAAAAATGGTGAGTTTTCCACGTCGGCTGTGAACACAAAGTTTTGCCCTCCAGATTTGTTGACGAAGTCGATGAATCAGCAACGCATGCGGATGTTGTCATTCATGCTTGGCGTTGTGAGAGACGGAGAGCTTGTGGGTAAGAGCGAGTTTGAGGATGAGATTGCAAAGCATGAGTTGAAGCGGGTGAAGAAGTGCCAGAGCAAGCATTACACCCAAAGCATTCGGCAGCTACTCTTCGTTGTGCTAGCCACGCTTGGTGAGTCGGTGAGTACCAGTAGCACATGTTCCGGTTCGTACGTGCATGGCCACTTAACGAACGTGGTGAAGCTCTTCCTCTTGGTACTGGCGATCATGTTGGTGTTCCTGGCGGTGATTCTGTACGTGCTCATGCCGGGCCCAGCCCCGGCACACAATTCACACTCCTTAGGAAATCAGGACAGCTTGAACAAGCCTTGGATTCAGACGATGAAGCAGCCAGCCGAGCTAAGCCCCAATCCAAACGGAACGTTAGCAACGAATCCAGAATCTCGGCGACGCCCAAGAACTACTTGGGAACACTCCTCAAAGAGCAACACGCGCAGCTCCTCAAAGACCCAAAAAGCATTCGAGGATCCACAGCCACAGGTCACAACGGATGGAGCGCAGAAAGGATTGTGGAACATGAACGCGGTTTTTACGGTGAGCTGGTCAGACGAGGCGTTGTTCCGGGTTTGGTCGTGGACGGTTATGCTTCTAATCTTCTTCGGGATGATTTGGCAAATCGGTACATGGCTTGGGTGGCACATCATCGAGCGGGTCTGTTGGATGCACCGCCACGTAAGCGATCAAGGACAAGCTGAAGGGGGACATCAACATCAACGCGGACATCAACGAGGTCTTCAACATCAACGCGGACATCAGCGAGATCTTCTACATCGGCGCGGACATCAGCGAGATCTTCTACATCGGCGCGATCTTCCACGTCAGCGAGATCCTCTACATCTACATCGGCGCGATCCTCTACATCAAGAAGGCAGTGGACAACTACATCGCGAACAACCACATCAAGCAGAAGATGATGATCTACATGCTGGAGAAGCCCTACGCGCACTACGACGTCAAGGTGATCTATACAACATCGCGGCGACCGGCGACATGACGGAGACGAACGAGAACTACTACTTCAAGCAGGCGAACGAGTTTCACATCAACGTGGACATCAACGCGGAGGACTACATTGTGCGGGCGATGACGATCTACATCACGGAAACGAACGGGAACTACCACATCGAGCAGGCTATCAACTACATCGTCATGGTGATGGACCTCGCGGCTCCAACGATCCACATCGTGATGAGTTGGATCTTCGCGCGTACCGCACGCGCCGTGCTAACGACCTCGGCTATGCTGATCAGCGGGTTCTGGTGGCATCAAGGTTCGGCTACGCTTTCCATCTACCCAGCTGTAGTTCTGTCAAGAAGGATGCCAAAGTCGTTGGCAACATGTCGGTGAGAGATGCTCTTATGGATGGTTATGAACCGTGTCAAAGGTGTTTGTCATCCATTGCCAATGCGATGAAGGAGTATGCTACTGCACGCCGCCGTCGTGCCCGCAATCACTGAATCACTGAGCTTTTGAAGTCCATGTGTCGTGAGAGTAGTTTGCGACTTTTGTGATTTGGTGAATGTGCAACCTGAGCAGTTGCAGAGTGGATGAGTCCACGTTGAGGGTAGAGTTTAAAGCACCAGCACACACATGTCAAACATGTCTGTTGTGCATATGTTACTGATTCGAGTTTGTTGTTTTGGTCTTCATCCGAGGACCATTGGACTAGCCAAGAATTTTTCGGTAGTGCTGTGGAGCAGCGCCCTTTTGTACTTAGGTACGTTGTGCTTTGGGATCATAGCGATCTCAAACGTTGGTGTGATTGATAGCTGCAATCGCAAGCTATAAATCAAAGGGGGTAACAACGTTTTCCGGAAACCTGAAACCCCTTTGCTTTTGCTTACTTGCGAAGCTTTGACAAGCTTGTGACCACCGGACGTAAAGGCTCAGAGTGACGAAAAAGTGTGGCCTCGTTTTGGGGCTTGTGTTTTACTTCAACTGTTCTGGGTGGTGGGCGGGTGGGTGGGTGGGTGGGTGGGTGGGTGGGTGGGCACTGGGTTGATTGAGGTGGAGGGCTTCTGGTACAGGAACGTTGACATGAGATTTAAGCTGTTGGTCTTCAGATGTGTCGTTGTTCAAACACTACTGTCTGGCTCAATGGCGTGGCATATACAAGCAAACTTCGTGAGCAAGATGGACTCATTCGCCACAAATCTTGTGGCAGATGTTGGTACGGAGCTCGCAATTGCAAGGCTTCGTTGGTCTCAGCCTTCCCTACACAGTTTTTTACCGTATGTTTGGACGTTTGCCGTTTGAAACTGGAGAACGGCACCTGGCAGTGGGCAGCTTTGTCGTGATGTCCAAAAAGTCGCTACACTTGAGGCATCAAGATATTGCCTTGATGAGATTTTGAGCAATCCGGAACGGTTACTATGGGACGATGAGCTGAATGAAGACTTTTGCTTCATTGACGTCACAGAGCTCAGAGCCAGAGCTTTGTCCGTGCCGATGCCGCCTCCAGTATACCTTGCGTTGATGCCAACACTGCGGATGGGTTCGAGAAGTGGTTCCCTACCATCAAGGCGCTACATGCACATCAGAGGTTTGCTCAGGACGGCGAGCACGGAAGTCAGCTGCATGCTGCTGCCCTAGTGGTCACCAACCAGTGTCCGATGTGCTCATCCGTTTTCAGCAGCATCGCATCTGCAAAAAACCACCTGAGGTTTGCACTGCTCAGGGGTATTGTCCTGCTGATAGGGCCTTGCTCCAGATTGGGGTTGCTCCTTGCTTTGATGTTTGCTGTCCCCTATGCGAGACGGCTTGTGCTGACCACTCTGCTTATCATTGGCATGTTCGCAGTCATTTTCCTAATCTTCAGCACAGTATTGAGTACTCGTCGGGACTCACCTTCCCTGCACGCTTGCTTGCTGACAGCGATGGAATTAGGCCTGCAGCAAACCCGGAAGGAGAGACAAAAAAGCTCTTGGCCACTGGCCAAGTTATCGTTGTCAAACGCGCTGCAACTGAGGGCTTTGAGGAGCATTCTGCTCAAGGTGCATCAAGTTCCAACAGGAGGCCATGAAAAGCCACGAAGGCGTTTGCAGAAGCCGCAATGTCAAGGAAGAGCAGCTAGGACTGCCTCACACCATGTATGGAACACTCTACTGGGCGTAACAATGCGAAGCTTGGAAGGTCGACAGAAGGCTAATCAGGATCCTACGCTTCAGAGTGTGCTGGTGGCTCTCATGGAGTACGCGGGCAAGTACCAGGAGCTGGGGTGGAAGGCCGTGCACGCCGAGGTCAAGTACGCCCGCGTTCAGAAGAACTTCAAAGCGGAGCTCAGGCGTCTGGAGATCAATGTCGTGGACCAGTCTCCGTCCGACGAGGTGTGGGGGATCATCAAAGAGGACTTGAAGCGCGCCAAGGACGTGCGAGAGTTGCCACGAATGGCTCCAGCAGGCGACCTTGAACGCCAGCTGCAGTTCCTTGATGAGAACAATGGCACTACCGGACGTAGGTGAAGCTAAGTAGTGTACAAACTGTCACGTTTGCGAAGCGGCAGGCGTGCCATGTGCTGGCGCTGTATGGGCTATCCATATGGTGTGTTCAGCTGTTATGGCCTGTGGCCTGTGCTCGCGCTGTAGCGCGTTTCTCGCGGCTTATGGCCGTTCTCAGAGGGCTTTTAATTTCGGGCAAGACTCGTNNGTTGAGCGTGTGAGTGAGTGAGTGTGTGCACTTCTCTAGTACATGAAACAAGGGGTTCACAACCCTTCTGCTGGCAGCTTGTTTTTCAGTATCATGTCAGCAGGGGGACGGAGGGGGTGCAGGGGNNAGCTCCGTCCAACGAAGCTTTCCCCTGCACTACGTAAACGTGCCTGCATTGACTGTGCCTGGGCCCCGTCGTGGGCAGCTGGTGGGGCACTCATGTTCGTTCATCCTTCAACTTTATTTCGTGCTACGTCATTCCTTTGTGTCTGACGTAGCAACGCGCAGAAACTTGACCCCTGACGGATCAGTTCATTTCGTTTTCGAATGCCATTCCTTCGGTACCTGGCACAAAACCTTCATCTCATAAGTGCGACGACACGTTGTGTCCTAGCACTTTCGTTATCGGCTCCATGTACACTGCAGCCGAACAACACTTGACAGTAATGTAACAACACATCCGTGAGTGCGCGAAAACTTCTCAGTGTGTGCTTCAAAAAAGTGCCGCACCAGATACATGGCATGTTTTTGGCCAGTGTCGCACAAATTTGTGCCAAGCGCTGGCCCAAGTCAATGAATTGCGCATTTCTGGCGGTTCCAAATCTGTGCAAATCGTCCATAACATCAAATCTTGAACCCACGTCCTGAAAGGCAATGTTGTCTCCATGTTTGGATCCCAACGAGGGGGTTGTCGCAATTTGTTTCCATTGTCAGGGAGTCCGAGAAAAGGCCATGAACCCTGCAATAGCTTCGAACCCCAACACCCCAATTCCAGGGCTCCGGCCCCGCGGGTCCTTTCCAGGACGTAGAGTCTCTTGATCATCAGGTGTTGCGGGTGAAAGCGTTCCGCCCTGTGCTGGGCAATCGCAAACCGAGTCACTTAACCCCAAACCCCTGGTCCTGAAGCCCAAGCCCCAAGCCTAGGCCCTAAACCCTAAACCCCCAGCCCCACACGTGAACTCCCCCACAACAAGACCACCAAACAATAAAGCCCCTAAAGTCGAATCTACCGCGCCTGCCACATTAAGCAAGCTTTTGTATTTGTTGACTTTTCGATGCACAGGGCAATGCTAAAAACTGAGGTTTTGGCAACGCTGGTCGGGCATTATAGTTCCTAGGGCCCTGCAACTGACTCAGTTGCAAGCCCTTAGTCGCCAGAATACTGCTGGCTTCGATGCGGTATGTAGTAGAGTGAGAGTTTTACTACGAAACATACCCAAAGTACCACGCCTGTCACACGAAACAGGGTAACATGGATGGATCTGAGGATGTACTGAAACAACTCGTCGTGTGACATGACATGATGTGATGTGATATGGCACGATACATGATGTGTGATATGTCCTGACATGCTAGGTCTAAATTTGCACATAGAGTCGTTATTATACATAAAAAATTATACATAGCACAAATACGTATAACGTTCCATATAGGCAAGATGAGTATTTCTCATCTGAGCAAGTTCATCCGATGCGGTTAACTGCGATAGGCACATCTGACGAAGATGATCCGATGCAGAATTCCCAACGATTATGGAAAAGTCGTTGTCAACCAATGGGAAGTTGCCAATGTTTTCACATGGATGCGAAAATGTCTAATCCGATGGAGTTAACAGCGATAGGCACATCTGACGAAGTCAACGATTATGGAAAAGTCGTTGTCAACCAATATGCATTTGCCGACGCTTTTGCCAGGATTCCCAGATGTCTACTTTCCACACAGGCAAGATGAGTATTCCTCACCTGAGCAAGTTCATCCGATGCGGTCAACTGCGATAAGCACATCTGACGAAGTTGATCACTCCATTCAGGTGGGATGAGTATTTCTCATTTGAGCAAGTTCATCCGATGCAGTTAACTGCGATAGGCACAAAGAACGTTATTGTTTCCCCCCACCCCCCCCACCCCCCTGCCCCACCCAGCCCCCAATCGCAAGAGCAAGCCAAAAAGTAGGCGCAGTTATCCCCCCATGTACAGAAACATGTGCAAACCATCTTGCCTCTGGTTACCAGTCCGTCTCCACCAAAGCACACCTCTCTGAGGTGGTCTGGGGTTGTACCGTACAAGTAGCTCCAAAGCATAGGTACCTCGCAGACACCAGATTTCTGGATTTGCGAGGCTCTGCACAGCAGAAGGCAAGCACATTGGCATACCGCAGTACTGCACCCACAAACCTCACAGTGCAGGGCTGTTTGAGTGAGAGATAAGGCTCTTGACCATTGACTATCTGAAAAGCACACATGCCGACTCAAGCCATTTCAATTTCCATCTCTCTCCTCTGTACTGCATCTGGCGCAGAAAACATTAGCTGTCACAAGCGCGGAAAACATGTGCAACCACATGCGCAACCGGCTCATTTTCCACCTGACACTTTAAATCTTGATCAATACCGAGACCTCAGATTGAGAAGTGTGAGCCTTCAGATTGGGTCCCACCAAAAGGCACCAACTCGCCATCCGACCTCTCCTTGACAGGGGTATACAGTAGGGGCCTTAATAATTGGAATAGGGTTTTGGGGGGCTCCTTATATAATTATAGTATAAGATACCCCCAAACCCTATTCTAAAAATTATCAAGGGTCCTATATTATGCAGGCTCATGGGACTTGGCAGCCATTGGGCTACACTGAACCAAGCACAAACTCCACTGTCCTTTCGGGTTTCTGCCTGCTTGCGAGGTCTCTTCGGGCTGCCACCGATTAGGTCTGAAGCACGGAGCCACTGACCAGGTCGAAGCAAGTATATGCCCCAGATCATCAACACGCCAGTTGGTATGAATGGTAACATGGACCTTCCTTTGTATGCCAAGATCTTCTTGCCTCCCACGCTAGCAAATGCTGCAAATCCTGTTGCGATAGCGAAAGCAAAACATGAAAATACCAACACTTGGCATACAACTACGCAAACGCGACTGCATCGTGACGGCTGCCAACGCCGTGCACCAACTTGCCCCACTAGCAAGATGATCCGTTGCAAGCATAGCGGCGCAAAAAAGAAGTACACCGGGAATCCTGCATTCTGGATAGCAGTTCCTCTGAAGGATGTTTCGAACAGCCTGAAGAACTCATGAGAGATGAAGTCGGACAAGAACGGACAGAAAGCGGCAATTGCGGCGGACACAAAGGGGCGCATCAGGAAAGCACTGCTGGTGAAAGTTTTCTCCACAGCAGGCGTGAGGTGCTGTTGTATGTGGGAGCCGAAGACCTCTTGAAGCTCCTCCACGTCTTCCTGTTGCGCAAATTTACAGCAAGCCTGCAATACGAAGCTCTGGTTGATGGGGACTATGGGAATGGCGCATTTCAACAAGCAAGGAAAGACTGCGTCTGCAATTACGTCACTGACACTCCATGACAGTCCTCATCCTGATACTCCCGGAGCCCAGCATTACGCATTCCTCAGGGACTTTTTCTGGTGAAAAGGCATCTGGAACCGCACTGTAGACACGGAACACGCAGCTGACATGCACAGCCCATTGAGTAGTTTCCGAGCCCCACCTGACCACCGCTGCAAAACACTGTAGATGAGTTCTCGGTCGCAAGCTAGTGGATCTCCTGTTACCTGCATTGCTGGATCCGCGTTCCACTGTACTCTCGCTTGATTTCACTACTCTGGAATGTGCCAGACCAATTCGATCACATCCGTGACGCAAGCCTTGAACAACTAGTATCCAAATTGGAAGACACAGCACACCGCGAAACTCCCTGTGGTCAAGAAGAACTTGCCCAGACGGCAGCTGAACTCTGCAGCTCACATGTGAACCTGTGAGTCATGGAGTCGAATGCTGCAAAGCGACTGGATGGATATGATTGTTCGTGCAGCAGAAGCACTGGGCCTTCTCGAGCTCGAAGTTTTGTAGCTGCCTGTCGCAAGGTTGCTCAACCCATCCCCACAACTCTCCATAACACACCACAGCCCATGCTGTGCTCGGGACACTGGCCTTGGCAACTGGGCCATGTCATGGAGCATGTCTGTCATCAGGTAGAAGAGGAGGGGGTATACGAGCCAGATCCTCAAGTCTTCACCTAAACCCTAAACCCTAAACCACAAAGGGTAGGTTGTGTACTGGTGACTACTTGGAAATTGCACCCACAAGCTTCAGGAAAGGATACCGAATTACTGAGTAGTCCCCTTTTGCTTGCCACTGCCTACACTCGAAGGGGCAACGAGAGACGAGTAGCTGACAGATTGCCACCAGCATGATACCCGTCAGCCCTTCAGGCTGTGTCCAGTCGAAAACCTTTGGGCCCAACCGCTGCAGCACGTTGGCCGTGAGCACACAGCTGGCCACATTCACATAGCAAAGGAACCAAAGGACGGACATTTGCACGGGTAGGAAGTGTATCCGGTTCGACTGCTTCTTTTTCACCAGGAATGCAGCCATCTCATACCTTTGTGGCAAGAAGGGCACAGGCGAAGGCAATTAAGTTCAAACAGAAAACCAAACAAGGAAGGGTATCAGTGACAGGTCCAAGGCACATGCACCACAGCCGACTGCAGTACTTCGGGGACCACAGCACTACCAAATTCTCGGAGTGATTCAGGAACGAAGCCAGCCCATAGATGCATCTATTCCTGAGCTTTGAAGTAAACAGGGAGAAAAAAGTATAGACTTTTATTTCATAATGGTTCCTTTAAGGAACAGGTCCCCAAAAAAGTATTAAAGTATGGTACTCCAAAGCCCAGATTCTTGATCTCCTCATCATGCTGGGGTATGCATAGACGATCAAGGAAAGCAAGTCGGCTCCCACAGATCAAGCTGCGCAGGTGCTGCCAGAAGGCGAGAACCAGCATTGCCACAAAATGCTGGAGAAGAACCCACCACCCTGACTCCAAGTTTTCCCACCCCTGCGGGTCACTCAGCCTTCCCACCACTTTCAGAAGACCAATCAGAAGGCCCAGAGCCAGGGAAATGAATGCTGCAGGCCAGGAGTTGAAGAAAACCAACAAAGTCAAGTACTTCAACCATCGCGATGTTGCCCAATCATGGCTAAAGAAATACTTGAACTTGCTGGTCTGTCGAGTCAGGTGCGGCCTCCACTTTAACGATTCGGCCCCAAGCACCTGCTTCCATTCTCTTCCAAGACGCCTGAAGCAGAAATGCAGGGGCACCCCTCTCAGAAGCTCCGGCTCCAAATCCACCAGCAGGTCATCGGCACTCGCTGCACTCGACGCCCGGGACCGCGCTGGCCGGACCGAGGGCTCGGAGTTCACATGCGATGTGTCGGAGCGCCGGGAATGCTCGGCCCGGACGTAGGATGGCTCGTGGTGCACCCACGGCTCCGGACCCGTGGATGGCTCAGGTTCAACCAAAACTTCCCTGCGGCGGTGCATCGCACGGCTTCTGGTTTCTGCTCGAGCATTGATGCCGCCGAAGAAAGGGGACAAATAAAGCCTTATAATAGGCCTTATAACATGCGGGCAAGCTTGGGATCAAACTTGCACGTGTCAACATTGTGACGAAAACCTGCATGCATGCATGCATGAATGAATGAATGAATGAATGAATGAGTGAGTGTCTGTGTGTGTGCGTGTGTGCGTGTGGGTGAGTGTGTGTGAGTGGCCAAGTGAGTGAGGCTAGGGAGGAGAGCGAGGGAGTGAGTGACCTAGTGAGTGAGTGAATGAGTGAGTGACTTAGTGAGTGAGTGAGTGAGTGAGTCTGTACTACCCTAGCTCATGAATGCAGGGGGTCACGACCACAGTTCTGCATTTCATTTTCATCTTCCATTTTCACTCTCATCATACAGAGAAAAGAGACCTGGTCAACGTCGCTTCATCAGGTTTGACAGGCATGCCATTCCTGGTGCCTGCCATACCTTTGGAAGCTAAGCCGTCACGTCATGACTCATCCGTACAATACGGTATCGTATAGCATGATGCTGCCGATGCAATTCTGCACACCCAACCCTCCCATTCAGTTTGTTCATTCCTCTCTGAGTGAATGAGTGAGTCTGTGAGTGGCTGAGCAAGTGAGTGGGTAAATGAATGAAGGAACCCATCCATGATTGATACAACAGACAGAAGCTACAACGACCGGTGCGTGCTTCCCTGCTGACCTCAGTTGGATGCTGCTTGCCACAATTCCAAGCATCCGAAGGTTGTGCTCCAATCGGGTAGGGTGCACGTTGAATCTGTCAGTCGATCTATCTGAGACTGGATTCCCACTTCTCTTAGGTTGTCACCTCCGGAGGCAGTTCAGATCTGAAGCGAACTTGGGACAAGGCTGATCGCTGGGCTCCGAGACCGATTCCACCGTCGAGACCAGGCCCGTGATTACACACACAAAACCAACAAATCGAAATTTGCGGGTGCAAGCCCTGCCCAACTGCTGCCAGTCTTTTTCTCTCTTTCCACAAAGGAAAGGTTCGGATCCTGGAAAAAACCACCAACGACAGGTTTCCAAACAGCATAACAGCACGATCACAGAATCAACAGTGTCCGAACACCAATGTCAACAGCGCCAATCTCTGTGGGAACATGCGAACAAGCACTTGTGCAAATTCCGCAGCTCAGGGGCTCGATCTGGTGCACCGATTCCTTCACTTCGAACGCTGCGACTAGCTATCCAACCTCGCGAATTCATGAAACGTGCTCCATTGAATGCTGGGCCTTGTGAGTGCCAGGAAACACCTTCCTGACCACTAGTTTGCCGCTCTACACGAGAGAGTGCAACGCATCTCGGAAACGTCCAGCGGTCACCAGATGTCACCCGTGAGGAGCGATTGCAGCTTCACCTACAGATCTTCTGTTCGCGATGAAACTCGTGACAGCTTCTCAACATTGAACCTCCTCGTGCCAGGCTCCTTGCCTAGACTTGAAACCGTGCGAAAGTTGGATCACAGTGTTGAGAAGCTGCCATCTTCTTGCATCTGGCCAAATGGTATTATCCCGGATTGCATGCGGACTCCCAAAGGAATTTCGATGATTGCTGGAGGTAAAGAGTTTGCGTTGCAGTAAACTTTTTGGTTAGGGTGCCAGATGCTCGTGGCATGAATTAATTACAGAGGCACAGCGCCTCAGCAAGCTTCTGGAATCAGCCTGTAAATCCTCAGAACCCCGCATTCTGCATCGTCAACCACAGATACAGCACTTAACATTTCTGCAATCTGACACCACGAAGACCAAGGACCAAGATTTTTTCACGGGTACCTCGGAAGAGGAAGCCTTGCTCGAGTTGGCAACGAAAGGTCCCAACCAATTCCTCCCATGGCCGAAGAGTCCGAAGAAGTCTCGGTTACGAGTTTGTTCAGGGTTTAAGGTCCAAGGTTTAGGAGTTTAGGGTTTAGGGTTTAGGGTTTAGGGTTTAGGAGTTTAGGAGTTTAGGGTAAGGAATGTTTGTTCAGGTTAACACAAGGAAATCGGATCGGTTCTGTCGGCACGACGTCTCCATGCTGCAAGTGTGTGGGCGGATCATGTAAACCATGTTGAGATGGACAAGTGTACGCTAGACATGTGGGAGTTTCCGAAAATAAGGGATGCCTTATTTTGGGGTCCTTACAGTAAGGATCCTATTATTTAGGGCATTATATTAGGGTCTCCTATTCTCGGAAACCCTCATGTTTTGTTGCGACAACTGATAACCTTTCGACATGCATCTAGTCATCTGGATGCCATGCAGAAACCGAACGAGCATTGAGATCTGATGAGCTTCCCATGGACCCTGGCCGGGGACGGAGATGTCAATCACTGCATCAAGTCTGGCAGGCCAAGCTCAGGAGTCCAGCTTTGTAGGTATTTCGACCTCTTTGCATCGTGAGCTGGGTGGGGGATAAGTATCAGCCACGCTCACAGTTCCAGGGACAAAGGTGATAACCAAACCACTTGCCATGTGCGACTCTCTAACAAATGTATCACGACATGTCACCTGGAATCTGCGACGAACCGCATGATCAAAATGCACACACATTACGGTACGGGGTTGAGCCGTTGACCCTGCATGGCTGGGCAACCTGTGCAGCGAAAGATCTCACTGGACCAGCAGCTCGCCGCTTTAGGAGCAAACAGGTAAGGATGTCGGGGATTGCAGGCAGCAAAGCTTTCGCAAAGCCTTGGAAGACCCATAAATTCGGCTATACCGCTCGTCGCACGGGCCTTATCCTGCCTGGCAATAGAACAGACAAAATTAGCCCCAAAATCGGTTACGAGACCGCCCCTGTGCTTGGCTATAGCCTTCAACCCGTACCCATGCGACATGCACGGCTTCTATGAGGTTCTCAGGCATGGAAAGCTTTGCTGGTGCGCTCGCATCAGCATCCTTCTCTACGACGGTTTGGCAAGAGAGCTTGGACCAGGTTCGTCCACAAGAGGCAATGTCCAGGAGCGAAACGTTACACCATCCGTTTCACTCATGTCTGGTTTAGGGGTTTAGGGTTTAGGGTTGTCTCACATAGTACAATCCCCTGATTGATAAACACCACTCCTTTAACGAGGACTAGAGAGCAGTAGGCAGAATCGTTCCTTAGACTGAAGCCACAGCAAACATCAATCAACGCGTGCTTGTGTGCAAGGAGGATAACATGGGGCCTTTATGAATAGAAAAGGGTGTGGGGGGTCTATGATACTATATAGTTAAAATGGAGACTATTACGAGGGTATGCCATTACTGCTTATTTTGGCCCTTATGGTAGACTGCACATGAGATGTCGACTTCCAGCTGCTACAAAAAAGCACTGGGAAGATTGATTGAAACCTATCGCAGCAGTCCAGTTTTGACAAATCTCCTCAACAATCGTTCCTTTCGGCCAATCTCTTATTATGGTGCAGAATCGTTAATAAGTTGAACATCTATCTCAAATTGCTTTGTAGCTGGCAGCCTCAAGACATAGCTGCTCGCTCCTGTGCACCTGGATTGGGACAGAGCTGGGACACACCAGCAGCAGCGAAGTTCATTCAACAAAGGAAGTTTCAGTTCTCTGAACCAAGGCATCCTAGCAATCCCTAAACCCTAAACCCTAAACCCACAGAACATCATGCTGCCGCCAGGGGCTTCAGGCACCACTTTATGAACTTGCAAGAGAGCTGGCCAGGCTGCCACATGCTAGAAGAGGGAATAGGCTCAAGATCAGCAGACTCCAACACCGAGATGCTAATGTAGGGGCCTCCATAAAAAGAAGAGGGTTTTTGAGGAGGGGGTTCCTTATTATAATTAGTATAAGACACCCCGCTTCCCTGTCAGTGCACAGGCCTTTCCCTCCCATCCCTGGCATGTTTCACAGCAAGGCTCTCTACTGTCAAGGGAAATTGTGCACACAGCGGTTGAATCAACGTGAAATGCCTCAAGGTCCCACACGCGTTGGGTTGAGCACTGAAACTTGTTGCGTGATGCCTGCATAAAAGCTCAAGATCGTGGAGGTCTTCAAGGTCAATACTAAGGAAGTGTTGGTAAACTGTAATAGTTTGTAACCCAGAAGAAGCGATAATGAATCAACAGAAACACACATGTTTCATATACCACAGCCACAACTTGGCCCGAAAAGCTGGTTCAACCGCTGGCACAACGGAGGTTTTCACCTCCTGCGAGGAGTGTTGAGTCTACCTGGGATCTCTCAGAAAAAGCGTCTTCGAAAAACGGCACTGACAGGCCCTTGTAACACTGTGGGCAGCACCTGAGAAGAGGAATGCTATGTCTGCTATTTCGTGCGTCCGTCCTGCCCAGCTAACCTGAAATATCTCTGAACACGTCTCGTCTCAGCTTTGACGCGAAAACACCAGGGACTCCCAGAGAGCAGAAGACCCTGTGAACTAAGGAATGGACCTGAAAACCATAACGTCTAACTTAGCGTATACTCCGTAGTGAAGGAGTATTGGGTTCTCTGCGCTGATGCTAGAAAATGTCACGACTGCGCAGTGGAAGAAGCTGTTCAGTACTCGCACCGACCATCATTTTGCCTCTTATCATGCCGAAACTCTAATCCTTACAACGGAGAGGCCTGTTCACCTGCTCATTCATCAATGTTTGTGTGCTCTACACTTGGCTTCACTCCTGAGCAGTTGTTGTCCTGCCGGTAATGGCACCGTTAAAGGAAGGTCAGTGATATGCGCTTTCCGAATCTGCGATAGTAATCCGATCACAGGCCGCGCCTGGATCGCCAGAGTTCAAATCACCACCGCCAGGCCATGAAAAAGTCAGGGGAGTGCCCCCCCTGGCTTTGTTCTCCCAAGTCAAGTACGAAATTACCACATCCATCCATCTGGCGATAGTAAAACACGGCTCCCCTATCCATGAGCTCGCTCCAATGTTTACAAAGCCTTGCAAGGTCGTACAAAACAGGAGTATGCTTTCGAAGCTCTGAATCAAGCAACAGAGCAAACCCAAGCTAATATGGGAGGCCTTCATAAATAAAATAAGCCTTTGGGGCACATTAAACCATGAGTTGTAGCAAGGAGCCCCGAGGAGTAGTGTTAATGATTCAGGCCTCTATATTATTACAGCAAGCAGCATGCCACGCAGCTACGGGCTCCTGTAGCAGAGGGAAATCAGTCTTGAGGGATCCAAGTGGCAGAGTGGACAAACGATCATCGGGAGGCCGCAAGCTTCAGCTTGTCAGGTTTTTGAGTTTAGAGATTTGGCGCCAAGGTTAAACCGCTTCAGGGGCTCGTGGTTGCAGGCTCTAGGGTTTAGGGTTTCTGGAATACTTCTGAAAAGTCATGTCTCGAACGCTGCCGGAGAACCAAAACATGGCCTGAGAAGTATTTGGCACAACAACTCTCCAAGCTGTGTGTGCCCTTTTGCTTGCAGTCCCTGCTGCGGTTGCACCGATCTCGCATGGAGACGAGACTGTGACAGAGGATTCAGGAACTTTCACGAGAAGTGTCATTGGTTGGAAAGCCAAAGAACGAGCTTCGATGTTTCCCGCAGCACACTGCTTCTACAGTTCTTGGACTGCAGCGGAAGTCTCGTAATTTACAGACTTATGCCAGGACCAGTGCCTAGCATACTGGAAAGCCTGCCCTACTCCGGAGATCCACGGAAAGACCGGACGTGCATCTCGACAGGTCTCTGTCTCTTTTACTTCAGAGATGTTCAGCAGTTTCCGGTCAGCCTGGAGGAAACATTGAATCTCCGGAGCTTGCGCAATTCCAAACTCAAGCCGGCATTTGCTAAGCTAGGTCGGGATTCGTGTACTTTCGGGGTCGTCCTCGTTGAGATCTCCAAGTTTCTGTGTGTTTAGGACCCTTCGTGTGCAAGGTGTGAGAATGGTGCGCGCAGCAGCGATGGAATGTAGCAACTTCTTTGCCAGCCCGCTATTGTAGAATCGGGCTTTTAGTTACAATGTTGCCTGCAGCAACCCGAGCAACCGGTTTCTAGAGCAAGTTACTGCAACGAAGGAAGATTCCGCAGTGGACAGGGCGTTTCGGTCAAGCACAGCAGAGATGCTTGATAGTGCAACATTGAATCACTCCTTTCAAAACTGCGCTCTAAACCCGAAACACTAAACTTACCCTAAACCCTAAACCCTTGACCCCTAAATCCTTAACCCCTAAACCTTAAACCCTAAACTTTCAAAGCGTTGAGTTTGGAATTCCGCTCAGAACAGCTTCTTCGGCAAGAGTCTCAGCGCAGTAAAACCTGAATGCCAACTGTGTATGTGGGGTCATGGAGGGTTGCTATAGGGTTGAGGGTTTAGGGGTTTAGGGGCTAGGGGTTTAGGGTTTAGGGTTTTCAGTCCTCGAGAAAATTTACCAAGAATGACCACAGGCGCATCACGCAAGGAACAAAGGTGGAGGCTCAGCGAGGTACAAGAATCCTACCTGAGCCCTGAGCCCCGAGCCGGCACTTAGTCTGAAATGCCTGAAACGCTAAGCACAACCAAATAAACAAATAAATAAATAAAAATAAATAAATAAATAGATAAATAAATTAAAGGACCGGATAACCCCACATGTAAAGATCCCAGTAGGAGAATGAAGGAGTGTGTGAGTAAACAGAGGAGTGAGTGCTGGATCGTGTATGATGTGCACGCGCGAGTGTGTGTATCTGTGTGTGTGTGTGCGTGGGTGTGTGCACGTGCGTGTGCATGTATGGCCACCGCCGATGGCATCTCTGACCTG
>CAJNDV010031783.1:19351-34518 GCA_905221635.1 Symbiodinium sp. CCMP2456 | reverse complement strand
GTGTGTATGTGTGTATGTGTGTCTGTGTGTATGTATGAACTGTTTATTTATGGATGGAGGCAGGTTTCTTATTCGGTTCGAAGGGCACGCAAAAATCATGTGGCGGTAGGAGCCTTCCTTCGTCGGATATTGCTTGCCTCTTCTTTTGTCGCTCCTTCGTTCCCTCCGGTGGGAAGTGTTGAAGATCTTGACGACTATACAGGAGACGCCTCAAGGTAAGACGTCAATGATGATGATGATGATGATGATGATGATGGTGTTGGTGACAATGATGCCGCTGATGATGATGATGATGATGATGATGATGATGATGCCGTTGATGCTGATGATGCTGATGATGATGGTGATGATGCTGATGATGATGATCGTGATGACGGTGATGATGATGCTGATGACGATGTTCATGATGTTGATGATGATGCTGGTGGTAATGTTGCAGAACATGGTCATGATGATGATGGTGATGATGATGATGGTGATGATGATGCCGATGGTGATGCTGATGCAGTTGTTGATCATGGCGCGATGGTCACATTGCCAGATTCGGATAACACCTGACTTGACGAGGACAGTGATGGCAAAATCGAGGACGACTACCATTTCGACGGCGCATATAAGACAACTTCGGCGTTTGCCAACGGCATGGTCAATCCAGCCGACCAGCAGCGACCACCACACACGCCACGGTCGTGACGACGACGACGGCGACCACCACAACCTCCGCCACTGGGTCCGCCGCCGCCGCCGCCACCACCACCGCAACCACCACCACCACGACCACCACCCCCACGACCACCACGCCGACTATGATTCTGGGGGTCGACCGGAAAAGCGCCTGCGAGACGAGAGCCCCGAGACAGATCTTGATATCAGTATTCCTTAATCTTCAGCCCGCCGCCGACCGCAGCACTCGTGCGAAACTCTAAGACTCATTCTAGTAGTTCTGCGTCGCATCTCCAGTTCATTTCCTTATCATTTTTCTGCGGCCCTGGCCCCATTTAGAAAAGCCTCAGGAGTTTCAGCTGCTGGTCAACATCCCGGCTCGGTGCCAAGTGCGTTACACATGTAGCCCAAGCCATTTGCCTGCCACCACGGACAGCTTCTCGAATGTAACGTAACCCGAGAAAGCCGTATGCTGAGCGCCCTAACCCTAAACCCTATACCCTGTACTAAATTCCCTTTAACCTGAAGCTCCATTATACTAACCCTGAACTCTAAAAAACTCTCCCTAAACCCAAAACCTTAACCCACACCTTTTCCAGCCCTTCCCTTGCAATTTTGCACCCGGAACCCCAGAACTGGAAGGACTGCTGCAGGGGTTTATGGGGGGTTTCAATGGGTCTCAAATACAAAATTTTTAATCATTCGACAACAAATATAGATATTATCTATTCATTTGTTTATTGAGAGAGAGATAGATATGTGGGTTTCGGATTTGTAAACAGATGTAAACAGCAGGCGTGCAGCAGTTGAACGGTTGTAGTTGGAGAGAGTGTATATGACAAGGATGATGTGTTTTGGGAAACCCTAAACCCTAAACCCTAAAACCCTAAACCTTAAAGCCCTAAAGCCTTAAACCCTAGGCCCTAAACCCTAAACCACTACTTGGACCTTGAGGGCAAACTCGTAATCCGCGAACTCAGAATCCCGAAGCCGCAAAGAGGCTGTTTTGAAAACGAGGTTTAGGGGTTCAGGGTTTAGTTTTTAGGGTTATAGGGTTTAGGGTTTTAGGGTTTACCTAGACCCCCTAACTACCCGCGAAATACCGCCTATTAAGGACCGTAAGGGCTCTATTCCAGGCCCATCGGAGGGTCCTGGTAGGGTCGTAGCGTTTAGTTGTTTAGGGGTCTAGGGCTTCAGGGGTTTAGAGCATAGGATTTTGGACTCTGAGAGGTTCCGGGAACAGGGCCTCCCCCCAAGGCACGAGATTTCGCAGACGCGACCCTTCACATCGAGGCGGTTTAACGTTTAGGGTTGAGGTTTTGGGTGTTGAGGGATGTTGGACCCCAGAAGCTTTGCAGAGAGACCCAGCTACGTATGTAACTATGGTATGGAGCTGCTTATGTCAGTTTTTTCTGGTCGCCTACGTCAACCCCAACAGTATTCCTTCCTAACTACAGGTCACTGATCTTCTAGTGTCAGGATGTCTCTCCTGAAGTAGCCACCAAAACAAGGGCTACGTGGGTAGCTCGCTGAATTAGGGTCCCTTTTAGTAGGGTCCTTGTTTTTTTTTCAAGGGTGCCGTATTATTTTGGGGACAGAAAAAGGGACCCTAATTTAAAGAGCTACCCACATTGTTTAGGGGTCTTCAGAACCGGGCCACTATTTGGGGTTCCACAGTTTATTCAGCACCCAAACGACCATGGAAGGCACGGACGACACATTTTTTCGAGTTACCCTAAACCCTGAATTCCAAGTTTTGAGTGCATCACGAATTCCCAGAGCTCTTTCAAGTTGAAGCCTGCGCCGGCAGCAGGAGTTGCCACTCAAATGCGCTGTATCTTCCAAAGTGCTTATCAAAGTACATGGCAACCTTCTCCTTAACACCATGCACTTCACCCTTATACACTAGACTTTAAGCCTGTAAGCCCAAAGCCCTTAAACTTACACGCTATTATGAAGCCTCAATCACAAACTCTAAAGCCTCTGCTGCAAAACCCCACAACGTCTCGGCAATCCTCAGCTCTTATACAGACCGTTGAAGGTCTTAGCGAACTGTACTAGACTTAGCCTATGTGAAGCATTGAGAAAAATGCTTCGGTTTGGCTTACTATATGAAGATGAGCAAAAGGAACCGGTCTTTCTTCGGTGAAGACTTGTGGACATCGGTTCCGATCTCGCGATGTCGGTCAACACTCCTCCCCTCAAGCCGTCAACGGCTAGATCGGCGCATGGAATTCCATACCTAAGAGCAATTTAAGGATGGGGGGTTAAGACTTGCAAGGGTTCCTATTCCTAAACCTAAGCCCGAAGTTCCCTTGACCGGTGTCATGGGTTTACGGTTGGGTTTTTTCGGGGGGTAGTGGGCCTTGACCTCTACCCTGTCATTTAAAACGTAAACCCCCAAACCCTAAACTCCAAGCAACGCAAGCCAGCAGGTGCTTCAGCTTGATCAGAAGCGCTGCTGCCTTCTCAGCTTCTGATGGGTGTCATGATTTCCTTCTCTAATATAGGGGGCCTAAATGATTACCTATACTATTTTGGGGATTCCATATAAATGTAGTATAACTTACCCCAAAACCCTATTCTAATTTGTAAGGCCGCTACATCATATCCTTCACAAGGTGGGTTGTTCAGGGTTTAAGTAAACCCTAAGCATCCTTTAGGCCGGAACCCTTAACCTTAAACCTTAAACTGACGTCGAGAAATGCGAGGGTTTTTCCTGAAACACCCTGCAGCTCTCGAAGCACGAGGACCCAGCTGCCCGAACTGGGCACAAGCTTAACCGTTTCATAATCGTAAAGCCCAAACACCGTGCCGAGCCAGGCCAACCCATGTCATGTTTTTGCAGCCATATGTAAGCCCCACCAGCTGCAAACCCAAACAGACCTGCAGGTTTTGCAGCTGTAAGCTCTAGTACTGGGTCTCCCAGTGGGCCCTTTTTCCCTTTTTGAAGCCTTAGGTTCCTTATAAAGGTATTCAATACCCAAAACGGGAGCCCTTTTTCATCCTACGTTACGGGGCATCCTAGAGTAAGATTAATAAAATTGATGTGCTTCTGCCCGCTGCCTGTGCTCTGTTATCCCCACAAGCATGACGGATTTTGGGCCCGATAGCGGTATCCAATTGCTCCTTTGTATTCCCGAATATCTTCTAGTATATAACATAGAACCTCCAAATCTTTATTCTAACTATGTCGGGTTAAGCTAGAAATCAATCCCGAAGCCCGAGACTACAGAGACGGCACATAGTTGAGAAGGTTTAGTCCCAGGTCTAGCTGCTTGAGTATCAAGGACATCAGCTGACTGGGCAAGAAAAGTTGTAAGAGTTAGGGTTTAGGGCTTCGGGCTTTGATTCTAGATTTTTCAGGATACACAAACCTTCGAAGTGTCGCCTGTGTCCCACATGTCTAGACAAAACCCTACCGCCTCGAGGCCTCAGACCGCAATGTATCTACCACACTTCCCCATTCTCGTATTTCATGTGAAGCTCCTGAACAACGCTCGGTATTCCTTATGAACAGCAGGCTCCGACAGATGAAGCCAAGCAAAACTTTTGACCCAACATGAACCCGATCAGCCTATTGTAGGATTTTAGAGAGCCCTAAACCCTAAAACCTAAACCCTAAACTGAACCCAGTAGAAGACCAGTCAGGTCGAAGGCAATATCGCAGGCGTCTCCTTGCCTGTGGCTGCCTGGCTGCGTGTGGATCCTTGGGATTAGGCTTTAATAAGGGTTTAGCGGTTCAGACTCCTGATTACGAAACATCTCTCTTCAAATCCTGACCGAGATAAGGGAACTACGTTAACCTTTGAACTATGCTTCAGACTCCTCATTACGAAACATCCCTCTTCAAATCCTGACCGAGATAAGGGAACTACATTAACCTTTGGACTGGGTTCCGACTCCTGATTGCGTTTCATCCCTCTTTAAGTCCTGATCAAGATAAGAGAACTACATTAACATTCGGGCTGGGCTTCAGATTCCTAAGTAGGAACCCCCTAAACCCTAAACCCTAAACCCTAAACCCTAAACCCTAAACCCTAACCAAGCATCCCTCCATAAGTCTTGAACAAGACAAGGGAACTCCATCAGCATTCTTGGGCTGTAGGGGTTTAGAAGGGTCTCAGTTGGAGGGTTTCTGGTCTAGGGAGACCCCGAAACCGTAAACTCTACCTCCCACAGAACCTACCTTTTTAAAGGACCTATATGGGTTTAGGGTTTAGGGTTTAGGGTTTAGGGTCTACCTCCCACAGAACCTACCTTTTTAAAGGACCTATATGGGGGGAAATCCTAAGAAGGCACCCTACAAAGGGGAGGGTTCTTAAGGGTCCAGGTACATCCTCTAGTGCCCTGCCAGCTCCGCGGCATGAACTCCACCCTTTCGGAGACCGCTTCGGAGGGATCTTGGAGCGCTCCGGGGGTCCCGAAGGCCTCGGTGGAGCCCGTGGCAAAGAAGAAGGCCGCCCGGGAGAAGACTGTGGAGGAGAAGGCCGAGCATGCTGCATGGATGCGGATGACTCGATGCCTCAGAAGCTTCTCGGCAAACTGTTTGCACATCTTTCCTTTCGCAACCGGCGGCGCCGGCGCGCTTGCTGTCGGGACAGCACGCGGCTCGACCGCAGCGCCTGCACGTACTCCTCAGCATGCGGCTCAACCGCTGCTCGCTCATCCTCCTGTTGCGGTGGAGTCTTCGGAGGCCCTAAACCCTAAACCCTAAACCCTAAACCCCTAAATCCTGAACCCTACACCCTAAGCCCTAAAAGGAGAATGGTTTTGGAGTTGTGGGGACTCCTGGCCTCCACCAGACCTAAAGTCGTTATTCCAGGAACCCCCCACTTGGAGGCCCAGGGGACTTAGTAAGTCGGTTATAAGTAGGGTTATAATTGGGGTTTAGGGTTTAGGGTTTAGGGTTATAAGTAGGGTTATAATTGGGGTAACTCCATTTAGGGTACTTATAAGTCTACTTATAACCTACTTACTAAGTCTGCTGGGCCTCCAAGCATGGCCCTTTCATAGAGCCCTGATGGTCCGAGGTGGGCATTTTGGGGGGGAGAATAGAGGGTAGTTGGGGGCTCTAGGTTCAGGTTCAGGAGGGTTTGGTTAGGGTTTGGGTTTAGGGTTTTAGGGTTTAGGGTTTAGGGTTTAGGGTTTAGGGTTTAGGGTTTAGGGTTTGTGTTTTGGGTTCAAGGCTTGAGACCTGACTACAGCTTTCCGACTGCAGGTTTGCGAGTAGGAGCTGGTGCTGACAAGTACTCCCGGGGCCTTAATGAGTAGAACTTGAGTAATATAGGGGCCTACATAATCACTCACTAATCACTATTTGGGGGAGTTCCTTCACCTACTTATACTATAATACAACCCTAAAGCCCTATTCTAACTATTGAGGCCCCTACATTAGTGAGAGTCTTTTCCCGGATGTATATTATAGTATAAACAGAGTCAGGAATCCTAAAGTGGTGTTGGTAAACATGTAGGTCCTCATCTGTCTGGTGCTTAGTAGGGAATGGGGGAATGGGTTCTAGGGACTACTATAAGGGACCTTAAGGGACTATCATAGGGATCCATTCTCCCATTCCCTACTAAGCACCAGACTGTCATAGTTGTGGTGTTGCTGTTAAATGTGGGTCTAGCAGACACTACTGACGACACCTTCATGGCTAAACCCGGCCCGTTCCTGCGCCCCTAAACCCGAAACCCTAAACCCTAAACCCTAAACCCCGGATGGAGAAAGGGGCTACTGCACTTTACAAAAAATCCTAAACCCCTGAAGCCCCACTGAACCCCTCCAATGGCGACGTAAGACACTGAATCAGAGGCTCACTGAGGCTACGCTGGATACAAGAGCTGGAAGGCCCTTCAGCACTTCAGGTCTCGGGGTTAAGGGACGTTTGGGGCTGTTAGGGCGTTAGGAGTGTTTCGTATTTCGTTGCTTGGGATTTAGGGACGTTTAGACTTTGGTTTTGAGTTTTGTATTGTGTTTTTGTTTTCGGATTTCGCGTTCGGGGTTTGGGCGGAGTTCTCATTCGGCACAGCAATCCCTGCCTGGAGTGACCTTTGGCTGCCCTGATGCGAGGTTTAACAAATACGTACTATAGAAGCCTCAATGTCAAAAACTACCGCACCAACATTCTTCCCTAGGGTTGCTTGTTATACTTATAATTACTATAAAAGCGGCCCAAAACCCTATTCTAATGATGAAGGCCCCTACATTATGGGGGCCATCACTTCGAGTATTGCAGGGTGTTACAGCTGAATAGTTCGTACTTTACTTCCGCCGTAGCCTTCACCAAGAGTGCAGAACAGGACAGACAGCCGTACCTTAGCCCCAAACCCTACAAATTAGTAGGGCATGACCCTCAAATACAAGGTCTAAGACTTCCCTAAACCCTAAACCCTAAACCCTAAACCCTAAACCCCTAAACCAAAACCAATACATAGGGGTTTGGATCCCCGGGTAAGTCATTTCTGACTTCATCAAGGCCTCGGTAAGGTCCAAGCTCCTGGTTCCCGCAGCCTTACCCAAACGGTCCATGTACTCAAATGGTAGATACTTTGGCACCCAAATGGGGACTACTTTAAGGCCAAATTATCTACTATTTGGGTACATGGACCCTTGGGGTTATAAACCCTAAACCCTAAGCCCGAAGCCCCTACATCTTTGGTGGCCTCATCCCTGGTTCAAGCACTCATTCGTGCAGCAGGACCACTTAAGTCACAATACAATGTGGGAGGCACCTGAGCCATCGATGATGCATCTCCAGTATTACACATATGTGTCTATCTATCATCTGTCTGTATCTACCATTATTTACCATTACCTATCATTACCTGTCATACCTACCTGTCTATCAATCATATCAATCCATCTATCCGTCTACTTATCTATCTGTTTATCTATCTATCTCTCTATTTCTCTAGCTAGCTGTCTACCTAGCTGTCTAGCTGTTTAACTATCGATTTCCATCCATCCACCCATCCATCCATCTATCTGTCTCTCTGTCTGTCGTTTTGCTTTAGTTTCTATCTATCCGTGTGTGTTATGCATGTATGTATGTATGTATGTATGTATGTATGTATGTATGTATGTACGTACATGTGTGCGCACGTACGTACGGTATGTATGCATGCATGCATGCATGCATGCATGCATGCATGCATGCATGCACGCATGCATGCATGCAGGTTGAATTTGGGGTCTGCGTAGTAGGCTCATAGCCTTCCCCATTTTTGGGGTACCTGCTTTTCTATACAACGGCGTCCTAACTATAAAGCTAGGTAGTTGGGGTGGGGTATGACTCTCTATGATGAGTGTCGGAATGCATTAGGTGCAGAGCTCAAGGCCTTCACCTCTTCAGATTCAAGTGAGTAGCACGCCATATGCAAACATCATGATGTCGGGTTTACTGTCAAGTGAACCTGTTACTCGAAGTAGTTGTGACTATGGCCGTGGCTCGTACTCCAATCCCAGCCTAAACTCTTCAGCTTTATCCCTCTGCGTGCCCTGGTTTCAAAAGCCTGCATTCACTGGTGCACCCTACTCGCCAGACATGGAGCAAGCGGGTTTCAACATGGAGCTAGAGGTCAAATTTGTTCTTCATTCTTGTACCTTGGCTGTGCCGGATGCAACCCACACCCCACAGCCTAAGCCTTGCAAACGCTTCAGTTAAGCCCTGTCACTCCAACACCCTGAAGTGAGCGGCAGTGCGAAGGCCATTGTCACGCACGCGTTGGGCTGCCCTTGAACCGGCGCCACCGCTGTTTGCAGATCGCCCCGCCACAGGCTGACCAGACTCGGTAGTGGAATATAGACATCTGCATCATTAACTCGTTGCATCCCCGGTAAGTTTCCATGCAACTATTTTACAAGATACAACAAAACCTTAACTGATTACTATAAGGGCCCTAGGTTAAATTGCTCAGAGGCTGGATTTGACGACCTTTAAGCCCGGGTTTCGGGTGCAGTTCGGGCGCGCGGGTTGTGCGGACTTCTTTACCATCAATCCAGGGTTCTCGGATAATGCGAGCTTGATTGAAATCAAGCAACCATGGCAATGGGTTTAGGGCCTGGATTGCGATCAAACTATCGGGGCAAACAGGGATATTGAATGAGAGGTCGGGCTTGGGAGGTTCTCCCAGACTCCGGTAGTAGGTAGCTTCACATCAGCTTTATGAGTCCTCGTAGATGCGGGGAGGGGGGGTCTTCTTCATATCTCCGTGTTTGAGCCTGACTCTTGAGGCCGTTTTCGAGGGTTGGAAGGCAGGCTTCGTTTCTGCATCTTGGTCCGCTCTTTGGGGAAGCTTATGGAACCCTGATGGAAACCCTTGCAGGAACTCCTCTATAGCCCTTCTAGGATTCATTTGGGAGCCCTCTCTCACCAGACGCGCCAAATGGATGGTTCTCTAAATTACGGTACCTTTTTAGGATCCCTTTCATAAGGGTGCCGTAGTATATTTGGGATCTAAAAAGGGACCTAAACCCTAAACCCTAAATCCTAAACCCTAAACCCTAAACTTAAAACGGGACCCTAATTTGCAGAACTACCCAAACCGACCGGTGGAGTTGAAGGGCTCCGGGGCTGCAGTGAGGATTTGCCGAATCTTCGATCCAAGACCGCCCTCAAATCCCTGGCCCGGGAAGCGGTTCAGGGGTTTAGGGTTTAGGGATTAGGGATTCGGCCTTGTTATAACCCTGAAGTCCTAAACTCGCAGCACGAAAGACCTACATCCTAAACCTTAGGCCTCTGATCCCTGGACCGGCCCTAAACCCTAAAGCCTCAACCCTGTAGATCCCTTGAAGGTATCCCTATACATCCCTTAAAGGCTTAAAGGAACCCCGAAACCCTCAACCCTAAACCCTAAACCCTTAACCGGGGGCTCCTCAGGAAGCCTCCGCGCTAACCTCGCTAACACTCTTCCTCTAAGCCCACCACCTAAGTCCTCACCGCGTGCCAGCATCCTAAGCCCTGAACCCTAATTAAACCCTATAGGCCCTAAGCCAGAAAACACTTAAGCCCCTAAACCCTAAGCCAAAAGACCCTAAACCCTAAACCCTTAGCCAAAACAACCCTAAACCCGAAGCCCTAAGCCCAAAATCCCTAAACCCTAAGCCCTAAGCCAAAAATCCCTAAACCCTAAGCCCAAAAATCCCTAAACCCGAAGCCCTGAAGCTCAAATCCTAAACCCTAAACCCTAAACCCTAAACCCGAAGCCTTGAAGCCCTGAAGCTCAAATCTTAAGCACTCAGCCCCAGACCTGGGATCCGGGGCCCAGCATCCCACAACCTCAGACACTCAACCACAAACTCAAAACACTCAACCCTAAACCCTAGGGTTTAGGGTTTAGGGTTTGGGGTTTAGGGTTTAGGGTTTAGGGTTTAGGCCTAAACCCAGAACCCAGAGCTTTAAATCCCAAACCCTGTGTGTCTAAACCCTCAACCCTAGCCCAAAATGACCCTGAGCCCTGAACCCTAAACCCCTAAATCCTGAACCCCTAAACCCTAAACCCCACCCCCGCACTCCGACCAGCTCCGATTCGGGATGATGGTCCTTGGCCCCGGCGACCGAGCGCCCTCGCCTGGAATGCCTCTTGGCAACGCATTGTGAATTATGATGACCGTGAGTATTTGAACAGAGAAGATAAGATGAGTACTAAAAAAATACATATACACACACATAGATATGTCTCTCTCGCCCCCTACACAAATCCGCGTGCACCTACATACAACTCGCCTTTTTGCCATTAGGGCACGGAGGTCCGTACAGCGGCCGCAGGCCTTTCTTGCAACACTAATTTATTTAAAGGTGACCCAGAGGCTCCACATATAGTACCATTATGGAAGTAGGTCCCAAAAGACCACTCTTACTAAGGTTTTAGGCACTTAATATGTTCATAATGGTACTATATGTGGAGCCTCCGGGTGAAAGAAAAAGGGACAGGTCCCAACCTTCACGATGACGCAGTCACGGCGCAAAATCCAACCCGCGAACACAGCAAATCGTAGGCACCTCTGAAGTTGCTTGGACGCAAGCATCCTCTGTACGGTTTAGGGTTTAGGGTTTTGGGTTTAGGGTTGAGCACGGAAGGAACGCCATGCGAAAGCAGTGGGAGAAAGAAACGGACCAAGTCCCCGGCTATCGAAGCGGGCAGGGCTACACACCTGTGTCACTCCTTGGCGGGGGTCTCATGCTTCTTGAAGGCATGTATAGGCTCCACTTGTTGAAATCCATGAAGACACGGTTACACGGTCGCACGGAGCAAAACAGGGGCGACGGTCAGCAGAGTCAAATATCAAGCAATGAACCCCACCCCATTCTCAACAGCATAAGGTTTAGGGTTTAGGGTTCATACCCTTGTGCCTCGCGCACGAGGGCTTTCCGGCGCCCAGGATGCGTCCCTCTTAGTCTGAGCCACTCCGGCCAAGCTGCAGTCCAATCAGCTCGCTCAGGCAGAACCCAACGACCTAGCCAAGCCAAAGAGTCCCTAACCAGGCCCAGCCAATGCCCGTCCCAATGAGCAAGGGCATGCCAAGCCGAATGCAAGGCATAATATAGGAGTCTTAATTAGAATAGGGATTGGAGTATGTTATACTGTACTGGTATTTATAATAAGGATCCCCCCAAAACCCTATTCTATTCCTTAAGGCCTCTACATTAATCTGCCTCAGCCGTGCGACATGGAGTCATGGACTACTTGAAGGGTCAGGGGACTTAGTAAGTAGGTTGTAAATGGAGTTATAAGTACCCTAAATGGAGTTACCCAATTATAACCCTACTTATAACCCTAAACCCTAAACCCTAAACCCCAATTATAACCCTACTTATAACCGACTTACTAAGTCCCCTGGGCCTCCAAGTAGTACAGCCACAAAGAGGAAGCTCAAGCAAGGCCAGGATCCTATCCGTACCAAAGCGCAAGGCCTCTTCAAAGTTATACTCTTAGGGGCTGAGTAGGTAACCTTTAACTTTTTGGGCCTTATATAATCCGGTTATAATTCAAAAGGTCAACCTGTTTTGGGCTAGGGTACTCAGCCCCTAGGTACTTCTGTCCTACATATAACTATCTATCTATATATGTATATATATATATACACATACATGCATACATACACATGTGATTTTTTTGATGAGCCATGAGTTTGGTTTTGTTCGTGTGGTTTTTTGATACGGTATACAACACCGCTGGATAAGGCCCACTGGAGGCCAGAATGGCCCTTCAAATTTAGTTTTTGCCGTGGGCAATCTGGGCCTGTAAATGATACCCTCAAACCCTATTGTTCGTCTCAGAGGTTGCTTACTTCCTAGCCCAAATAATTGCCTGTCTTACTCCGTAATTACACGATAAAAGAGCCCCAAACGAAATTATTGTGATTATTAAGGCCTCTACATTAATTTCGTACATCCCAAGCAACTGCCAAGCCGATCCTGCTACGTGACTGTTTTCCTCAGGTGGGCTGACTTCGTGTCGGAAAGCTTCGTCGTGCCGACAAGCTTTATGGACTAGGGCCAGGGAGTAGGTCTTGGGGTTTTAGGGGTTTGATATGGGAGTTTCCGAAAATAGGGGACCTTAATATAGTACCCTAAACAATAGGATCCCTATTATAAGGACCCCAAAATACGGTACCCCTTATTTTCTGAGACTCCCATATGATGTTATGCGTGTTTTGGAGTTTCGTGGCTTTAGGGAAAAAGGGTCGCATGGGGTTTAGATCCAGCCGTTGGGGATGAAGGTCTGTGAACTCCCAGAAGCCATCCTGGGCTCAAGAACAGCAAAGCCTTACTTAAGAGGTCCAGGGGACTTACTAAGTAGGTAATAAGTAGAGGTATCCCTAAGGGTCCAAGTACCTAATAATCATATACTCTCCCAACTATTAACTTAAATAACTACTATCCGCAACCAAAGTACCTTATTATTGGGTCCTTTGGACCCTTAGGGTATAAGTACCTTAAATGGAGTTACCCAAAGTATAACCCTATAGAAAGCCGACTTACTAAGTCCCCTGGGCCTCCAAGTATAGTATCCTTAAGGGAAGGTGGTTCAAGCGGGGAGGGTACTAGGGAGCCTGGGACAGCCTTAGGGGACCCCTCATAAAACCCTGGCAGTGAATACATTATACATGTCGTTACGGTTCCTGCAAGGTTCTTATATGCTGCTGGATGCATGCGTCCGTAACCAAGTCTGCGAACAGCAGCGCGACTACTTAACGCCAACCTTGCGATTGCAGTGCGCAGGCTTAGCACTGCTTCTGTAGTTATCTTCTTCGTATGATTATTCTGGTGATGTTGATGATTAAGTATATGAGCCTGACTGTTCTATGTAACTAGAATGGATGTTTTTGCGGAGTCAGACGACATTCTGACAGTTACGGAGCACAGCCTGGAAAGCACCTAGCAAAGGTTTGCATTATCGAGCATCCGTTTTGGTGGTGCCGCGTGCAGACATGGCTTGCGAGTCCTTGTTCCCATATGCGCAAGTGTAGAACTCCGGCAGAAAAGTTCCTTAGATTGCTTACACCATGCTCTACACTTTAAACCCTAAGCCCTATACCCTAAACCCTAAACGTTACAATTTAGGTCATAGGGTTTACCAGGCCACCAACCCCCTAAACCCTAGGCCCTTTATGGGGGCTGTAATAATTAGAATAGGGTTTTGGGGCCCATTATACTATAACTATAATCAGGACCCCTAAAAAAAGTATTCCTAATTCTTTCGGACCCTATATTTTGCAACCCCTAAACCCTAAACCCTAAACCCTAAACCCTATAGTTTGCAAAAGTCTCATCATAGCTATAATTGAGGGTCTAAGTACCGCGAACCTCCAAGTAGCCATAGAATCCACTCTGGATCCCCAGAACCCGAGGCAATTATGTACAAAAGCATGCATGCATATATATATATATATATACATACATGTATATGTATGTATGTGTATATATGTATGATGGATATACACGTAAAGACATACATACATACAGACATACGGAGAGACATGCATAGATCCATACATACATACATACATACATACATACATACATACATACATATACACATACATACATACATACATACATACATACGTATGTATGCATACATCCATTCATTCATTGATTCATTCTTAGTTCAACCATCCATTCATTCATTCATCCATGGTGGCAACCGCCATGTCAGTCATATATATATATATATATATATATATATGTACAGTTGAACAAATACATATATATATATATATATCATGCTATACTATGCCATACTATGTTGTACTTTACCATACTATAAGATATTATATGTGTTTATGTTGTTGATTTTTACATTACATTGTGATATGTTATAATGCACATATATATATATATATATATCATACTATACTAGACCATACTATGTTGTACTTTGCCATACTATAAGATATTATATATGTTTATGTTGTTGTTTTTTACATTACATTGTGATATGTTATAATGCATTGTACTATGATATATATTCTATCATTGGATATTGTACTATATTGTAATATACTACATGACGTTGAACTATATTATGTTGTGTTACATTATATTTTGCTATATTAGATCAAAGTATACTGAAATATACATACATATACACACATACGCCGTTGTATACGAGTTTAAAGGGAGCATACGGTCACATTGCTACCAATCACATTCCGACCACCCTAGTAGCCAAACCAAGCCCCGAGTGCCACAATCTCCTCATGATCAGAGAGTGAGGAAAGCAATCACGAGGCCCAATGTGAACCTCGGCCGCTGCTTCAGAACTCATGGTTTAGGGTCGAGGTTTAGGGTCAAGACCACCCAAAAGTAGATCCCCTAAGGAAGCTCGCTGTAGGCGTTTGAAGAGGTGTGGACATGACACAGGATTTACATGCCCTAAACCCTGAACCCTAAACCGTTCGAAGAGGGAGATCGAAGAACAACGGACGAGTTTGCGAGCACCGCCGGAAGCCTGTCAACCCTATACCCTAAACACCTCCAACTCCAAAATGCACGATTTGATGAATCATGTATGAAACTCCTTACACAACCCTTATAAGCCCTATGAAACCCTATAAACCCTGATGAAACCCCGGTGAAACCCTATGAAACCCTATTAAACCCTGTGAAGCCCTGATGAAAAACAGCCTGGCCTCAAGCTCCCCATGCCGAAGCCGCTGCCCGCACTCGCAGTCGGCACGACGTTCAAGATGTAGATGTCCCAGTTCATGTCCGGAGTCCTAAATCTAGGGTTTAGGGTTTGGGGGATGTCCCACTTCATGTCCATCGTCCCGAATCTTCCCAAACTTTTTTTGTATGACAAATATGGGACCATGACTTACTCATTTGACTGTCAGGTTTATACCACCTACCTCTGAGAGGCTTTTGTCTGTGGGCCCTAAACCCTAAACCTTTACAGGGTCATCGGCTGTAGAGTGTGGGGTGTGGGCTTAGGCGATTGAATCAGGGGAACCTGGTCAACCTTACCTTCCTCCTAACTTAGGGTTTAGGGTTTAG
>CAJNDV010031782.1:3925-35121 GCA_905221635.1 Symbiodinium sp. CCMP2456 | reverse complement strand
GTATGCATGTATGTATGCATGTACATATGCAGGCCTCGAAACAGGGTATCAGCAACCATGAACCGACTCTTATCGCCTTCCTCATCACGCAAATGCCTTGACGTACTCTCTAGGCTACTTGAAGGCTCTTGATGGGTATTTATAAGATGGGTTATAATTATGGTTCCCCCTTTAAAACCCACTCATAACTACCCATGAACCTCCAAGCAGGCTCGATGATTCTCCTAAACACCTGCATCTCGCGCTCCCCTTCACCCAAAAACCTAAACCCCAAACCCTGAACCCTAAACCCGAGAATCGGGCCCATGTCGTAAAGCAGAATGCTAGGGAGGGAGGTTTGAGTCTGCATGAGCTCAAGATTTTGATGTAGAGCATGGGAAATGATTTTTGTCTTGAGAGCGTAAATTATGGTGTTTGGTTTAGGATTAGGTATGAAGGTTCAGGGTTGTCTGATATAATACTAAGCCACTACACAATTCCAAAAAATACTGTAATATAGTTGAAATACAAACAATGATAGTAACTATAAGGTCCACTGCAAACAAATCCGGACCTGGGGGGAGCAGAACACTCCACGTGGCTCCAATGTGCCGAGTCTCCATGTGATCACATTGATCGTCGTCTTCCTTCATAATGCCTGCCCACGCTGCGGGGATTCCCTGCTCTGAGGACAGGCCTTCTGCCATAAACCCTACACCCAAGATATACACCTAGGTGTAGATATGTACAAACATGTATACATACATACATACATACATACATGCATACATACATACATACATACATACATACATACATACATACATGTACGAGACATATGTACAAGCCCTACCCTCAAGGCGTGACCCTTCCAGAACTTTGGCCCTTAAAAGCCCGCTGTTGCTATACATGGCTTAGGAACGCAAGTCATCGAAACAACGCATAATGCAGGGGCCTAAATAATTACCAATACCATTTTGCCGTGTTATAATTATAGTATCATGGGCCCCAAAACCCTATTCTAATTATTAAGGCCCCTAAACCCTAAACTCTTATAGTAGCCCTTATAGTATCCCTTTTAAAGGAACCCTTTAAAGGAACCCTGTTCTAATTATTAAGGCCCCTATATTAAACCAGGAACCTCCTCGCTGGCAGCGCTAGGTTCCCCTGACCAGATCGGCCCTGAAGGTGCCCAGTGGATACTTAAAGGCACTGCAACAGGTCTCACACAAAGGGCCTGGCGTGAAGTTGCTGTTCTTAGTATGGGGTACGTTATATATACTTATAACAGTTAAATCTCAAACTGTATTGGTAATTAGGTAGGCCTAAACCCTAAACCCTAAACCCTTTTGTCAGCTTTAACATAGGGGCCTTGGAGACACTTGGGGCAGACTGTAAACTGCTTCTCTTCCTTGTCGCCGAGCTCCTGGGAAGACAGCCGGTTTGGGTTCAGGGTTTAGGGTTTAGGGTTTAGGGTTTAGGGTTTAGGGTTTGGGGTTTAGGGTTTAGGGTTTAGGGAAGACAGCCGGTTTGGGGTTTAGGGTTTAGGGTTAAGGATTTAAGGAAGACAGCCGGTTTGGGGTTTAGGGTTTAGGGAAGACAGCCGGTTTGGGGTTCTGGGTTCATATGAGGGTTGGGGGCTCGTGTAGGTGATTTTCACGTTTAGGATTTAGGAGCCGGAGGTTTCTCGGTTAGACCGCACTCCGCATAGTGGGATTGTGGGCCTAGAGCGGTAAGATTTAGGAGTTGTTCGCATGCAGGTTCTTGCATCTACGGGTTCGGGTTCTTGGACGTACCCTATACCCCAAGACCCACGAACCCGCAACCGGTCTTTAATCGCTCAGCACTGAACTCGAAATTCTGAGGTCACCTGCCGTACGGAACACAGCTGAGCGTTGTAATCTCAACCTCCTAGGCTCCTGTGTGCAATCAAGTCCATATCTTAACCTACCCAAACCTACCTTTTTGTAGGTTCTTATTATAAAACCCTAATGCGGGAGTTACAGGGACCCTACAAAAAAAGTAGGTTTTGGTAGGTTAAGGTATGTTCAACCCGACCCCCGAAACCTCAACATGAGGAGGCCTGAATGAATGGCGAAGAAACTAACTTGGAGGTTCATGGGCAGTTATAAGTGGGTTATAAGTAGGGTAACTCTAAGTATAACCCATATTAGGGGACTTATAACTCCACTTATAACTACCCATGAACCTCCCAGAACAACAGCCCCAAGAGCTTCCCCAAGCAACAGCCAGGGAAGTCGAAACCCTTACATGCTCAGAAGACCAACCGCCCCATGAATAGTTGAAACAGAAACCCCAAACAAAGCTACCTACGTAGGCCCATTCATAGGGTCGGAGAAAAAACTTCAATTTCAATTTAAAGGTAAAGACTTTGCAATTAGGGAGGGCTTTGGGGGCCGCTACGAAAGGAGACAAGCCAACATAAAGCCTCTGAGGGCTTCAGGGCTTGTAGGGCTTTTACCTAACAAGGTTTAGGGTTTGGGAATGGGACGTGCTGGAGGCCCTGTCTCTCGCAAATTTTGCGTGTTTTCAAACGTTGTTTACATGCTTTTACTCGTGTGCTGTTACAACGACACAAACGAAAATTACACCGTTGTTAGTTCTGACGCAGATGTTCATTGCCATTGCTCGGTTCTGCTATACATATTGGCTAAGTTTTGCACACCCTGAGCTCGATTATGTGTTGGGTGGGTCAGGTCATTTCTTCAAGGGTTTGGAGGTTGGCCGCCCATCGTCTTATTCTGATACTGAGTTTTTATGTCCAATATTTCATGCTAGAACAGTTGACGACGAATCCGCTGTTAAGGCTGTGCATGTTGTGGAGCCGGTGTTCTTTACAGAACTGTGCCTTTCATGGCACCGCAGTTGCCACGGCTCATGGTTTCGGGGGGGGGGGGGGGGGGNNCGGGGCCAATCATCTCTATAGTTTTGACAACTTGCCCCATCTACGCGTCTTAACTTAGTCTTAACCATACCCTATTCAAGATTATGGGTTTTGGGGAACCGGGCCATGCCTTTCAGGAGTTGGGGCTTGTCATCCATACCTTGGGGTCTCATGCCGGGTAGGAACCAGTCATTCCTTTTGGGGTCTCGGGTCCTCGGTGGCACTCATATGAACCCATCTTGATTTATTCAGTTTCTGTTTGGGGGGAACCATTCATTGTCATCGTTCGACGCATCGGGTTTATGAAAAGCATGTTCACTTTTTCCACCCGTGATGTGACTTGCAGTAGGGGGCTTCGGGTATGCCACCATTTGCCCATATGAGCCCGTCTTTACCGGTTGGGTTTTAGTTACTTTACAAAGTTGGGGAGAATGATTCCTGGTTTCGGGTCTGTGAACAGCAAGTTAGTTGTTGCTTGTGATTGGCTTCGTCACCCACAGCATCATCTAGTATTGGAGATGGATTTTTCTAAGGAAGCAGTCAACCTTGGGTCTATCTTTATTATCTGTATCCCCTAACCATACACAACAGAAACAGTTGCGCTCGAGCAGTACCCGTATATACTCCGTCATCACCCCCCCAAAAAAAGTCTATCTGTGTATCTAGGTATATCTATATATACACATACATACATGTTTGATCTTTGCATTTTGTTTTTTGTTATGTTTTGTTTTGCCCCCACTTCCTCCGAGGGAGGGGCGCCTAGGAGCCGTTCGCTACATAAACCCAGAGAACTCAATACCCCTTAATTAAGGAATATGCCTGAAATTATCGGGGCCTTGATAGCCTGAAGTCCGCGAAGGCGTATCTGGGTAGTTCTCTAAATTAGGGTCCCCTTTAGGGGTCCTTTTTGTAAGGGTGCCGTACTATCTTGGGGACCCAAAACGGGACCCGCTACCCAAAGAACCCAATACCCCTTAGATTAAGGAATATACCTTAAATCATAATATTAAGGCCCCTATATTTTAAGGTATATTCCTTAGTTAAGGAGTATTGGCTTCTCTGGGTACATAAATACGTCGATGACGGACTTTATCACTAGTCTTATTATGCATTATAGTGCTTGATTGAAAGTCGCAACCGTATTTGATCCTACATGTGATATGAAACGTCTACTTAAACTAAACCCGCAAAACGCAGGCCTCCAGAATGTTCTTTTCTGGTAGGGTTTACCCTAAACCCTAAACCCTAACCCTACTAGAACTCCAGAAAGCCACGGTCAACCTATATCGGAAGCCTCGGAGCTCTTAGACTCAACTTCGCGACAAGAATCCAGGTCTACCTTAAGAACCCATAACCGACTTTTTTGTAGGGTCCCTATAAATCCCATAGTAGGGTTCCCTAAGGGTCCAAGTACCTAATAATCAAATACTCTCCCGAATAGTAACCTACATAACTACTATCCGAAACCTAAGTCCATGATTATTGGGTCCTTTGGACCCTTTGGGGGTTAATAATAAGAACCTACAAGAAAGTGGGTTTTGGGTTCTTCCTTTAAGCCCAATACCCTGGCCCAAAAAAGTTTAAACTTTTCTTTTAGTAGGGGTTTAATATACCAAAAAAGTTTAAAGTTTACCTATTGGGCTCCTAAGTCTTAAGGTAGCTAGACGCTGCCGGCCGTCCTTCCCCACGCGCACTCGGGCCTTGAGGTACTCACCGAAGTGCCCCTGCAAAAAGAGCGCTTTAGGGTTTAGGGTTTAGGGATAATACAGCGTAACGTAGAGTAGCTTCCTTACATAGCTTGTAACACAGCTCGAGATGGCTTAAGTTGGCTTCATCAGCTTCATAAGAAAGGACACCTAACCTGAGTCAGGGGCCTCATTCATATCAGGGCCCTCTTGGATTGTCTTCCTTGCGCTTTGAGGTTCCCGCAATGTCCCCTTCATAATGAGGGTAGACCTTAGGGTTTAGGGTTTAGGGTTTAGGGTTTTGGGGTGTGTGCGTGTGTGTAGGGTACCCTTTTTCCTGTTGGTCAGTTTTCTATCAGGGGACCTTAAGTTCAAAAGGGCAACAGGGTACTGCTGGGTAACCTAGGCTTACTGGTCAGATCAGTAGTGGTTGTAGTAGTCGCAAAGCATGAGAAGAGGAGGGGCTTGGGTACGTGGCTTAGTTGCGGGCTTTGGTTCATTCTAGGGTTAGCTTGCGGGTAGCTGCGGTGTTCAGCCTCTAGTTCCTTACTCCTTTTGCGAGAAGGTAGCGGCGCATCTGCCGACAATGGAGTTACGACCACCCACCGACAAACCCCCATGCCTGCTCCAACAGTACTTGAGATCCTCGAAACCCTAACCCTAAACCCCAGAACCCTAAACCCTAGACCCTATGACCCTATTACCCTATTACCCTAAACCCTAAACCCCTAAACCCTGAACTCTACCACCCCTACATGATAAGCTAAGCCCGGCGCCGATCGTTTGGGACAGACACCGAGCTGCTAGTGTGCATGGGTCCGGCTTTGCAGCTTTTTCAAGAAGGAAGCGTCTACATATTAATATCATATCGTATTGTATTGTACTGCTTTATGCTCCTACTTGTCAAGTAACTTGGAGAACTAAAGGTTAACCTCTGGAGTTGCAATACCCCAAAAAAGGTTGAGTGTTGGATCCTAAACCCTAAACCCTAACCCCCCTAAACCCTTAACCTTCGGAGTTGCGATACCCCAAAAAGGTAAACCCTAAACCCTAAACCCAATGCAATACCCAAAAAAAGCTGGAGTGTTGGATTCGGGTCGGGAGTCTTGGGTTGCTACAGCCGTCGGGCTTAAGCCCAGTGTCGTTCTTCATCTTGTCCCAGGCAGCCACGAAGCTGCAGTCGTGATTCCTGGAGCTTCTCTATGGGCTTAGAAGTATATATATAAATACTAACACATATATTATCATATGTTATATGTATACATGTATACACATACGCACATACATACATTCATAGATACCTACGTACGTACGTACATACAAACATACATACATGCACACATGTAGCACAGATATACATATACATATGCATACATACACACATAACGCCTACGGTTAAGGGCCCAAGACGTGGTATGCAAACAGATAGTGAAACTTTATAACACCAACAAACCCCTACAATGACATATGAAATCCTGCCAAAACACACCAGCATGCACGGCTTTGAAGTTTGCAAGCTTCGGTGTTTAGGGCTACGGCTTAGTTTCAGCCTAGCAAGAAATACGAAGAAACACAGATATCAATGCTTGGCTGCATAATTAAATCATTCAACCATTTCGATGTGTGTATATATACATATATATATACAGGTCTCCCACCCTTGAAATACTTCTTTCACCGCCTAGAGACCGTCTTCGGATGCGGTCGGAACTTAGGGTTTAGAGCCCTAGCGCCTGTCGCATGAGAAACCTACAAGTTTCTCGCCACTAAACAGCACCACCTTGCCTACTAGCAATATATATATATATATATATATATATATATATAGTAGTAGTAGTCGTCGTCGTAGTACCAGCAGGAGTAGTAGTAGTAGTAGTAGTAGTAGCAGCAATACCAATAACACCCATACTAGTAACTAGTAAGTATTCGGGGTTGTCAGAATCAGGCCTTCATGCAGACACACAAGACCCAAAATCCTGTGCTCCGAAACTCCATCAAACTCTATGACAGGTGATAGAGCTTCGACACAAGGGTGCATAATGGCCAAGAAGCTTTGGTTCACAAACCCTTAACGCTCAGAAACGACTTTGACTCCCGGACTTGGGTGGTTTGGGAGATGAGCCCCCCTTGCCCTCGAGAGCTGTGATGTGCTCAACCTTGATTCTGCCTGTGGCGCTCATGCCGTGAAAACCCGTGAACGCCCTAAAACCAAGGACAGGCGGCTCGTTGATCCACAGCCCTTTGCACTTGATACCTGAGGCTGCAGGCTTAAGGTGCGTCCATGGGGACTTCTTAGGTGCCGAACACGCATCCGAAACCCCAAACTGCTCCAAGGGTGGGATGAAGGTAGGTGGGGTCATGCCAACATAAGAGTCCTTATATATATATATATATATATATATATATGTATATATATATACATATACATACATACACATGTCCATATATATACATACATACATACATACATACATACATACATACATACATACATATATATATATATATATTATATACACATAAGGACCCCATAATGCTACCTACCGTCATCCCGCCTCTTGAGGCCTCCAAGAACCCCAAACCTTGAACCCGGCGTCGAAGCCGAAAATCCCGAAATCCTGGGCCCCAAACCCTACCCTGGAAGCCTCAAGCCCTGAAGCCCAGTTTAGGGTTTAGGGTTTAGGGTTTAGGATATAGCAGCCTGAATAATTAGCTATATTCCTCCTTAGGTTCCTTATTGTAATTCTACAATAAAGGAGCCCAAAACCCTATTCTAAGTATGAAGGCCCCTACATTACTCTGCACAAAAACAAAAAAACCTAAGAGCCAACCCAGGGGCTTTACAGACATAAGGGACTCAGGGCTCTACATGGCTCTGTAAGTCTTTATAGGGTCTAGGGTTTAGGGTTTAGGGATACGGGTCGGTATATGGTTGCACCAGTGTTTAAGGGCAGGTTTTGGTTTCGCCGTAGGCAAACATACTTGCGAGATCGAGTGTACGCAGGAGGGAGATGGTTTTGGGTTTAGGGGTTTGGTAGGGCCTAGGGGGAGGATGGTTCAAAGGGAGGGTGGGTGTGGAGGGGCATGATGAGCTTTGCAACACTTACAGCTTGAGGCCAGATGGTAGAGTCACCACTAGCAGTTCGTGGTCGGGCCAGCATTAAACATCTAAATCTCTGTTCCTTATTGAGTTTATGTACCCATAGAAATGTTAAATGTTACCCAACAACGACAGAGCCCTACGTGGCCGTCTAAATACTTACAACCCCAAGCCCTTAACGCTACACCCGTTGACACCAGCCCACTAACTCTGAAAGCATCATAACCAAGGCATCCTTACCACAACAAGCTACATAACATAGGTGCCTTAATAATTCTACAAGAGTTTGAGGGTATATTATATTCTAATTCTGAAAAGGCATAAGGAACTCCCAAAAGCCTATTCTAATCATTAAGGCCCCGACGTTACTACCAAGAAATCATGGAAGCCTGACGGGTCAGATTGGCGTTGTCGTATGTGGGGCAGAGGAGGACCATGAATGTAGCAGGAAGCTCTACTTGGAGGATCATGGGACGTAGTAAGTAAGGTTGTAAGTGACCTAATTGGGGTTAAAAGTATAGTTACCTTAGTTGTAACCCTACTTACTAAGTCCCATGATCCTTTAAGTAAGCATCAGAATAATGCGAACTACTCAGGCCCGCATATTCGGCACGAAGCTTCAGGCCTTTGGAAGCGACAGATTTAAAGTTGTCGTTTTAAACGACCCTTAAACCCTGAACCCTAAACCCTGAACCCTAAACCCTGAACCCCTAAACCCTAAAACCCTAAACCCTAAACCGTGTTTAGGGCTTAGGATTGAACTCACAGCCCTGCTGTGCAGATAGAGGCACATCGCTTGCCGCACTTCGGGCACTTGACGTGAGTGGCACCCTCCTGCACAGTGGCTGTAGGGCCGTAGGGGTAGTTCTCTAAAGTAGGGTCCTGTTTTAGGGGGTTCCTAAAAGGGATCTATAAGGGCTTCTATAGAGTCCCTATAAGGGTACTATGTAGGGTGCTAAGGTTTAGGGTATGCAGCAAAGCTAGCGAAATTGACCGGTCTGTTGTGCTCGGTGTCTCGCCGAGGTTCTTGGCTTCTGGAACATCAAATCTAAACCATGGTATAGGATTCCTGTAAAGGGTCCCATAAGGCAAACTATAAGAATTACGATAAGGGTTACTATAACCCGTTGAAAGGGCCCCATAAGGGAAACTATGAGAATTACGATAAGGGTCACTCCCCGAAACCCGAACCCTAATCCCGCGCCCCAGATCTAAGCAAAAGACCCGAGGCTGGCGCTGGCTGCTTGGCATTCTCGTTGCCACAGCGCGGGCAGACAACCTGAAAAACCTGAGCGTACAAGGCGTAATATAGCGGCCTTAATAATTAGAATAGGATCTTGGGGCCCATTAAACTATAGTTGTAATCAGGAACCCCCAAATAGTATTGGTAATTATTTAGGCCCGCATCGTAGGCTTTAAGGTGCCTGGCTTTTTGGGGCTTCGGCGATATGAGATGTAGGATCTAGGCCCTAACCCTAAACCCTAAACCCTAAACCTAGGGACCCTAAACCTAGGGACTGTGGGATTCTAAATTTCAAGCTTCAGAAGTCTTGGAGTTCAGGGTTCAGAGGTTGTTTTCAAAGGTACAATACTACCATACGGAGCTGTAGTGGTTGACTGATGTGCAATAGAAAGAAAAATCGAAAATGGCGCAGCTTCCTTATAGTGTCATGTAGCTTTTTGTACTTGTATCCAAGTTCGGAGGTTCTTGGGTCTAGGATTTGGGGCCTGGTGGGTAACGGTTTCACAAGAGTCCTGAAAGCTTCCCTAAGCCGTCTTTTCCTCGAGCCGTAGCTACAACAAGGACACCACGATATAAAAGTTGTTATAGCATATTGTCTAGGTATTGCATCATAGTATATTGCATTATAGTACGTTCTATCCGCTGTCCCTGAAACCGACGCCTGGTACCTGAAAGTAAAGGCCAAGAAGCAAAACTGACTGAGCCACGAGCCGACTGCTAAGGTCTTTCTTGGGTGTCTGTCAAGGTTCAGGGTTTAGGGGTTTAAGGTTTGGGTGTTTTTAGGGTCTGGGGTTTAGGTTCTAGGGTTTAGGGCCCAGGGTCTGTGGGGTTTGTGTTTGGGGGTTTGGGGTTTAGGGATACTACGGGTCGAAAGTTGTGTAGGTGTCCAGGCTAATGACAAGCCCTCGACGACTTTATAATCGTACGCCTGCATGGGTCAGGTTGTGGGGCATTTGGCTTTAGGGTTTTCCAGCTACAGAGCCAGACCCGATCCTCCTGGAAGTGTTCAGAGGTTGTTGAGACAAGAACCCTAAACCCTAAACCCTAAACCCTAAAACCCTAAACCCTAAACCCTAAACTACCCCAGCTTTATCCCGAAACAGCCAGAACAGCGAAAAGCCAATCCTTTCGAGCCAGGGCGCTTTGGGTGGCGCTGGCGCTTGCGACACTCCCTGCGGAATAAGTTCTACCCAACATATAGTCTCCATTGTAGTTCCTTTTTTTGGTTTAACCAATTATATATTAAGGACTCTATAAGCTATCCCCAAAAAGGAACTACAATGGAGACTATAGGTAAACCTTAAACCCAAAACCCTAAACCCTAAACCCTCTACACTCAGTTGCTGGTTCTGAGGGAATGCGGAACAGAAGATTCCTGGCTTCCTGGTTCTAAGCCTATACGAACTATGATAGGACCCAACAAGAAAAGCCTGAACCCTAAACCCTCGGCGGCCTGCAACTCTAATCCCTAGATCCTAGTCCCTCAAGGCTTTGATGATCTTCGTCAAACACCGCCCACCCCACCTTTCCCATGGTGTCAGCGGTACGCGTGCCATTTTCCTTCTCCGTACTGCGGGGACCCGCTCGTGGCGAACAACCCAAGTTGCAGACATGTGGATGTTGCATACAATCCAGCACTGCTACAAACCCAGTCAGAAACCTCAAAACGTAAAACAAAGTACCCTAAACCCTACCTTGGGAACCCTTAACCCCAAAAAAAACAGGTTATATGTACGTAACCCGTCTTTTCAACCACTCCTGACCAATAACCCGGTTATCTAAACCAAAACCCGGTTATTCCTATAAAACCCTATTTTTAAGATGAAGCTTTGCGATCGCCACTGAGGCTTGGTAAGACTCTGATTCGAATCTGTCACAGGATTGATGGCTGTCGCTGAGTCGCAAGATGTAGTTTCCAAAGCAGAATGCAACAGCTTTACCAGATCTTCATCCTGCTAGAACATCCATGTGTACTTAGCTTCGCCAAGCCCTGAACACTCGCAACATCACACGAGAGATGGGCTTTTCATCCGATGCCTCGCTCCAAAGTTCGAGAGTCCTTCAAGGCCGAGCACTCAGCTGATGCACCATTGCTTTGGAAGTTTGGAAATTTGTCGCTGACCTGTATACTGACTTGTGTGCGTCCTGCCAGATTTTGAGCTCGGACCCTTGAAGGGGATCAGTCGCACTGTATAGGCGAGCAGTCTGCATCCAACAGTAGAAACTTAAATTCAGGTACATATGTAGAACCCATGCTATATAAAGGTTCTACTATGGATGCTAGAATCTTCTAGTAAGTGTTCTGCCCTCAATGTGGATGTTTTGCTACATCTTTGTACTGCTATCTATATTGCCTCTCAGCTTCCTCGACCCATGGCTAACGAACCTCGTTCAGTGGATGTGACCGGCCTGGGTCAGCAGTGGGAAGCAGATTCCCAGATCAGGCAACGGCTTCGTGATGGCGGCTCCCTTCTGCACCCCTCAACTGCAGATAAGGTGCTGATCCGAACCGCTTCTTTGAATGGACCTGTGCTGAAACCTCTGTGTGAGATGATGGCCAAGATGCGGGATGTTGTAGATGACGGTAAGATCCCGCCGTCGCCAGCGGTAGAGGGTCTGCGAGAAGAGGTGCAGGCAGTTATGGGCATGGCAAAGCAGGAAGTGACTTTCGAGCAAATTGACAAAGCAGCTTGGTCGATTCGGAAGTTTGTAGCTTTCCTGAAGCTCAAGATCCGGAAGAGGCAAGTTTCAACGGAAGCTTTCCAATGACTTCATGATAATTTTTTCTATATGCATCACGATCGAGATTTCTGATTTGCATAAGCATGTCCTTGGGTGTAAGGTAATGATCAAGCTCAAGAGAGCCTTTCAGGATCCACAGTTTCAGCAGCTCCTTCTCATCCTGGACCCCAATTTGCAAGAACCTTGATCTGATTTTACATGAGTTTAATTGACTTGGCTTCTATTGCATTGGCAGGGTTTTCTGCTTTCAATCCTGTTCTCTGTTCTACATAGGAATTGGTGGATTACGTGAACTCAATGAGAAGATCCTCGGATTCTTCGGGTTCTCTGGACACTGATGTTCCTCGGCTCGATGGTTTGCAAGTTCTGTGTTAGCGCGGCAATCACTGAACTGATGAGATTATCTCCGTGTTTCTGAGGCGGGTGATGGCGATGAAGATGAGGATGAGATAGATGAAGCCCCAAGAGAAGAAGCTGCAGCCCCAATCACAGCGAGCCCTGCAGCCCCAAGCACAGCAAGCCATGCAGACCCAAGCACAGCAAGCCCTGCAGCCCCAAGCACAGCGAGCTCTGCAGCCCCAATCACAGCCGGCCCTGCAGGACCCCCAACAACTGCTAACTCAGAAGCCCCTGCAACTCCTGTGCCCACGCCTGCTGCAGCCACAGCCATTGCAGCAACATCGGCAGGACCCACAGCCGCTCCTGCAACTTCTAGTGCAAATCCAGTTGGGGAGGTGATCGTCATTCCGGATGATGTGGTGAAGGCTGAGCCAGTCGACGAGGAGCCCGTTGCAGGATTGCCAGCTGCTGGGGCTGCTGGGGGTGTTTCATGCGGGGCTGTTGTGCCGACACCTGTGCGTGCACCTGTGGCTACCCCTGCGGTTGCACCTGTGGCTGCACCTACACATCCACCTGCAGCGGTTCCCGTGGCCCGCACGCTTGTTTTCGACCCCGTGACCCCGCCGACAAAGCCGAAGCAGCATCTGTGGGAGGGTGGCAGCTCCTAGTCAAGATTATAAGCGCTAGCACATGTTGGTGTCCCAAGTGCTTCCATACAATTGCGAATCAGGTGGCTCGGACCCTGCTACGCTCAATCGTCGGCTGTTAGAGGCCAGGGAAAGGCTACGACAGTCCCATCCTGAATTCTTCGACTTAGTGCTTGTGTGTGTGAGAGAGTGCATGACAGTTATAGAGTGAGGGAATGCAAGTGTGAGCAGTCACTGTATATCTGATAGTGAGGTTGCGAGAAAGGAAAGCCAGCCCAGCAGCTGGTGCTACCCCAACTCCTCCATCGAACAGCACGAATCCTTCAGGTGGGAAATGATTGCGATGTCACTCGATTGTGGTTTGATATGTGATTGTACATAGTCGGCACGCAGGCTCTCCAGGGGCCCTGGAAGGCCGTTCAAGTTTCGACGCTCCGTCGGAGGAGCGGGCAAGCTTTGCCACGGACGACACCCAGGTGGTCGACATCACGACAGTCCCTGACCCACCCGAGGCAGTGCCGGCGGACACCAGTGACATGTCTGCGGAAGATCAGCGACGCGCTTATCAGGGTGCAGTGGGAACGCCGACGCAAGTCATGCCCGGAACACCTGATCATGAGACTCCCAGCTCCAAGGTGTGTGTGTGTGTGTGTGTGTGGGCTTGGTTTCTCTGTGTGTGCATCGATTAACATTTTTATGCTAAGCTGCAGTGCCTGGAGGTGTTGGGCGACACTCCACCGGTAATGCGAGCCGACCAATTGTCTTTGAAGGGCAAGAAGAAGAAGGGCAAACGATCTAAGAATGGCAAGACCGCCAAAAAGAAGAAGGCTGCTAAGATGGGTAACAAGAAGGCTGCGCCTTTGTCGCCAAGCCGGCGGCGAAGGAGTCTGCTTCGCCAGAAATCCAGGTCCTCGAATGCTCTCTCTGAGAAGGAAGCTGCAGCAGATGATGCCAAGCCGGTTGATGCAGGTTTGGAAGCCAAGCCGGTTGATGCAGCTTTGGAAGCCGAGCCAGCCCCGGAAACGAAGCCAAAGCCAACAAGGGGTCGCAAGCCCAAGCATGTGGACGAACCCAAGCATGTGGATGACAGCAAAGTGGATGTAGGCACGAAAAAGAAGCCCAAAGCATTGCCGAAAACAGCAGCAAAGGCAAAAGCAAAGGCAGCAGCAAAGACAGCAGCAAAGAAAACCCCAAAGGCAAAAGCAAAGCCAGCAGCAAAGCCAGCAGCAAAGCCAGCAGCAAAGGCAACAGCAAAGGCAACAGCAAAGGCATCAGCAAAGGCATCAGCAAAGGCAACAGCAAAGGCAACAGCAAAGGCAACAGCAAAGGCAACAGCAAAGTCCAGGGCTTCCGACAAGAAGCGGGAGCGCTCCACAGGCTCACTTGAAATCCAGATGCCAGATAACCTCGACGACTGGGCGGACTTGAACGCAAAGGTGCTGTTGACTGCCTTCGCCAGGGAGTGGTTTGATCATAGGCATGATCAGATGGCTGACTTCAAGCTGCTTATGCGTGAGGCTTTGCCAGGTGCACAAGAGCATGAGGCTGCTACCTTGAACATCTACTGGACAAGGTTTTCCTGTGGAGTTACGATCAAGTCTACGAGGAAGGATCTCGGGTCCTACCACCTGCCCCACAAGACCGTTCCGCCAAACCTTCGGTTGGCCGTGACCATAAGGTGTGCTCTGCTGATCGCTGCATGCCTTATTAAACACACTGGGTTTGTTTCTTTGCAGCTTCATGCTCGTGTTGCCTGAGTTTCATGAGATCCCCTTCTATCCGAGGTTCAGTTTCTGGACATGATGCTGTCCGAGACATGCCCAAGCACTGGGAAGACCTACCGGGACCTAGGAGTCGAGACGCTCGTGGCCCTCCCACTCGTCACCGAGGTCTATGAGAGCTTGAAGCAGGACGGAGCCGAGGTTATCGACGAGATAGCTTCTTGGGGTGAGGCTGCCAAGTAAAGGTCCGAGAGTGCTGTGAGGTGTTATGATGATTTCTGAAAGACCTGGGGTTTCGGGCTGCATTTTGTGTTCTGCCTTCGGCTCGACGAAGTCGAAGAATTTCAAGTTATTGGCGATGCTACAGTGTACAAAGATTGTGGCTGCATAGTCAGTCGGGAGCTGTTGTGATTTGGGGGTCTGGGCTTGAACTCAAGAGGTTCGCAGGAACCCGGACGGGGACACAATGTTGCTCCCTGGCGAGGCTTGCTGTGTCGATGTACTTAGTGTAGCAGCCAAGTTGTGGCCTGTCCTGCTGCGGTTTGTGATTGTACCTAGCCGCTTTAGAGTCTTACCTCAGATCTTAGCTACCAAAAGTGTATACACTTATATGTTCATGTGTGAATAATATTATATATATAGAGATAGTGAAAGGGTTGCTTTGCTTGAAATACGCACTGCGGCAGGGCGAAGTGCCACACAACCGTTCTTTCCCGAGTATCTTCTGGTAGGCAAGAATGCCAGGTTAGCGAGAGGATGTGTGTGTATATATGCGTGTACATGGACCCTTTGCAGCAAGCCCTTTCTATAGCCCTATATAGAAAGATTCATGCAGATGCACATGTGCATACAGCACAATGGAAAACTCCTCTTGCCTGGGTAGAATCTTGTCTTGGACCGGCAACAGACTTTGCCTCGCGGGGTCAGCAGAGCTTGTTCAGAGGCTTGAAAAGGAGTGTATCGATCGATCTCTGCAGAGTCAGCCTTGCTCACACAAGCGAGTGATTCATCTCTGCATGAGCCGTTATCGCGACAGCTACCATGGTCTGTGTCTGTTGCACTCTTCCTTTGCCCAGGTCCCTACTGCCAAGCCTGCGGTGCGCCGGAAGGCCTGGTCCCACAGTGCAAGCAAAGGCGTGCACAAGACGCTGAAGAACAGTCTGCTTCGCCATGTTTAACAATTCAGCTGCAGTCGCTGAGTGATGCTTCATACCAGCTGAATAGTGCGAAATGGTTGATTGCAGCACTCCATCGTCAGATTGCAGCCTGATCTTCGCAAAAGCAGGGCCCAAGACGAGTAGAGAGCCACCTGCCATCCCATTGCGATTGGGAGCATGCTTTGTTTAGATTCTCTGGTGTGGCGATTGAAGGAGCTCCAGGTTCCGAAGGCAGGGCAATCAAGGTACAGGTTTAAGATTCGTGTAAACAAGCATTGTTTTCTGCATGGTTGCGATTGACTGACAAGGAGTTCGTGCTCTGCCTCCTGCTGCTCATATGGTGTTATGAAGACATCGGGGAGGACATGTGCAATCCAGGTGGCACACACACACACAGTTCCCTCACGAATATCTAAACAAAGATAAATGCGAAAACATAATTGCACCCTTGTCGCAGGACTTTCACATGCTGGAGTTCTTTGCGGGACGTGCCCGAGTCACTGAAGAGTTCCGCAGGGCTGGGCATCTCACTGCCAAATTCGATATCTTGTACAACACAGCTAAACCTGGCAAGAGCAACTTCATGGACCTCACGCAATCCAGTGGATTCTTGCTGCTCTATTGCACCCTAAATATACATATATATTGTCGTATGTAGATGAAGATGTGTGTTGGCAGCAGTCCTGTTTGATTTTGCTTTCACCAAGAACCTCTTAGGGTGGCTTGCTTCTACATCTTACGGTGTGTGCCGGGGGACGCTATATGCCTGTTCGCTGTGAAGTGCTCTTCATTTTGCTCTATGAACTCGGGCACAAGCAAAAGAACAGCTTGCAATGCGATGGGCTGGGGCAACCTGCCTTCGGTGCGTGCAAGTAACAAACTCTTGGAGAGGCCCGCTCTTGTCGATTGCAATCCCTTTATCTAGACTATAGCCCTAAGTTTTTGTTCCACCCTATAAACCCGAAGCCCTGCCTAAGGCAATCCACCTTAAACACCTTACAAAGCCCCATCGATCTATCTAACCTATATATATATATACACATATTTATCGTCCTCATCTACCCCATAGTAACACACTTTTGCCCTATATGTGAGCACTCTAACTTGTTAAAGCCTCGAAACCCTGAACCCCTGACTCTGTAAAGAGATCGAGACCCTCAATAAGGCCGATCGACGCAATCCACCAAAAATCGCAAAGCCCTGGATAGCATCAGCCTTGAATCGAGAAAATGCAAACCCGTTCTGTGCAGGACTGTGATGCTGCTCTACCTGGCTACGAGCAGAGGCTTGACGTGGCTGGTGGAGCAGCCCCGAAGTTCTGTTCTGGATTTATATCCAACATTTCGGGCCTTGTTGCTGAGCATGTACAGGGTCGCAGGACATCGAGCTGATACCCGACTGCAATGTAGTCTATATAGTGTGTGACAGCATGTGCTCAGTAGATTCAGTTACTAGTTCGTTTGATTTTATGTTGCTGGCCGAGGCTACCCGTGTCTGTTGGTGGATGAGTCATTATGGGAGCCCCACGCCGAAACGCCAGTACATGTGGGGCAACTCCACCTCAATCTCCAGCATCGACAAAGGCAAGCTCCAAGTCGTGGCCTCGCGACGTGGCAAAGGTAGTGACAAGAAAACTGCTCGGTATTATACCAACAAGCATGGCAAGAAGTGTTGGGAAGGCACACGATTTCTCAAGAAGACACAGTGCCTTGCTTCAATCTCTTTGCAAGCCTATCAACTGTGCTGTGCTGCCACGTTGTGCATGTGTGTATGTAGAATGCCAATATATGTGCTAGTGAATCTGAGGGAATATCCCTTGGCCTTCGCGCGGAAGCTTGTGTCTATGAACGCAGACTTGACGAGATCCTCGTGTGGCCAACCTCTGCTTCCCGATCCTTTGCCAGATGCTCTTGCAACTTTTCAGTCGATGTCTTGGGGCCAAGAGTCTGAACTTTGGCAGTTTGTGCAGCTCTCTGAAGTGTTTTTGTACATTAGAGGCAGCAAGCGCCTCCGTATCCCAGAGAAGTGGGCACCGTTTATCCCGAAGGCATTTCCTGGTATCTCCTAGAACGTTGTTGCTGGCTTCTGTACGGGCATCCACGCAAGGGAAATCTCCTGTGGGAAAGACAGACCAAGCGAGAGAGAAAGAGAGAGAGCGAGAGAGTGACCTCTAAGCAAAGCAAAGCAAAGAGAGTAAGAGACAAAAGAGGAAGTACCCAAAGACTTTGTTCGGATCCTACAGGGTCATTATATCGAGATCTATGACAAAATACTCCGAAGACAATTCTGTTAGTGGATGCCATTAGCTGGCCATTCGGTATACAAAGATATTGCAACACTCAAATTGGGGGCGGTTTGGATGCTAGTTGCAGCAAACATAGTAGAAGCAATATATAGTTGTTATGAACTGCTTAATTCAACAACAAAGGGTCAGAATTAGGAAGATAGAGATAGAGAGAAAGAGAGAGCTCACAGACCAAGAGATATAGGAGAACCCAGTATGTACAGTATATATCAATATAATACCCTTGCATTAAGCCTTGTACTATTATGTTCCCGTCATATAGTATATAGAGACTGCATCAAACAAGGAAGAGAGTGCAAGAGCTATCTGGATTATCGGCGATTGAATCGAACGACCCAATCCTGATGAAATGATTCCTAGTTGTTTTCCGAAGATACACAAATCTCTGTGTTTCAGAGAGAACGACCCAGTGACCCCAGATAGTGCAGTAGATACGGTATATATTGTCTACCTATCTATCTATCTACCTATCTATCTAGCTAGCTATCTATCTATCGATCTATCTATATATATATATATATATCTATCTTTCTATATATCTATATATGTGTATATATATATATATATACATATATAGTATATGCTGTGCTTCTGCTGCTACTGCTGTTGCTACTGCTGTTGCTACTGCTGTTGCTACTACGACCATGGCGAAACTACTATATTATACTATATATATATACATATATATATATATATATATATATTTTTCTAAGATATATATATATATAGATGAATTTATATATATATATATATACATACTGTTTCTGTCTATATACATGCATATATATATATATATACTGCTAGTCAACTATATATACTCTTATACTCCGTCTGCTTCGATCTACTACTCTATATAATATATATCTCTTCCCAAGTTCTTTACTAAAGATATTAAGAACCCGGCCCGTGCCCCTGGAAGGAACCCCTCAGGACTGCCTTGGAGAGCCCAGTGTCATCACGACAGTTTCGGCCAATGGCTCCCAAGAACCTCAAATGAGCCATTCGGAATTCCTAGTGAAGTAAAATAACCTATATATCCTATAAACCCTGTATATAATATAAACCCTATATAAGCCCCCCACAAACCCTAAATAAATGCTTGGCTTCGAGTGGTCCTTGGGAGGCCTCGGCTTGCTTCTAGTTTCCGCTGGGCTGCTCCTAGGTTGTGACATTTGGGTAGGCATTTCGAGAATAAGGTGTGAGCCTCGAATACACTTCAGCTTCGGAATATTGAAGAAGTGTATATATCTCAACATAAGTGATCCTTTGGCTTCGGGACTAAGTTTGCTGCCATATATACAGATATACAGCTTCGGAAGGGGGTCTGGATTCTAAGAGGCCTTTCGGCTTGTATCTTTGTTGGGTTGCCTTGGGTTGAATAATATAAAGTAGAAGCCAGAAAGTTGGAACGTGGCTGAATCGGAAGATTATATATAAAGTGCTAGGATCCCCCAATATCCTGTTATATAGATTATATGAACATGATTCTAATGATGTTCCAACTTTCTGGATTCTACTATAATTGATATATTTGGACTTTCTACGTTTCGAGATTGCCTTTGTGGTTTTGGTGTTCTTTAGTTTCTGGATTCGAATGCAGTACTCGATCCCTTTTAAGCTGGTATAAAGGGTCTGCGGGATGGGTTGCGGGATTCATGGTGCTAGGCGGGCTGCGGGATTGTAGGCTACGTGGGCTGCGGGATGGGCCTTCAGGCTTAGGTTGGCTACGGGCGGCCTTGATTGTTTTCGAGCTTGGAACAGAAGCTTCCCCGCTCTGCGGGCCAGGTCTGCGGGACGATCTGCGGGATGGTCTACTTTTAATAGAGTTTATATAGGCCACAAAGCTGCGAAAAACTAGGGTATGAGCCCCGAACCCGCAATAACCCAAAATTAACCCATAAGAAACCCATAAAAACCCATAAAAACCCAAAAATTAACCCGCGAGTGCGGAAAACCGGGTTTTCCCCAACCCGTGTGTAACCCATAATTAACCCGTGTGTAACCCGTAAACACCCGTAAATGATTTATGGGTTATAGCCACCCAGGGTAGATGCGTGCCGCAGACACGTCCAAACCCATATATCAGCCCAGCTGTGCAGCCACCTCGGAGGGACGGATCCAGGAGAAGTTATGCTGGAGTTCGGAACAAAAGTCGTTCAGATTCGGATTAGGCATGATTCGTTGATTCTGCAACCGTGTAGGTTTGCTGCTTGAAGGATTCATATGTGCTTTCGGCTTCAACTGCTTCTATGACAGGCTTTTTTGGGCCTCGAGGCTCCAGGGGCAGACGCGCAATGGCGGGGATGCTAGTACAGTCGAAGTGCTGGAGTTGCTCCACGCTGGATGAAGGAATCCAGCATGTCCTATGTGATGCTAAAAAGGAGGTCGATGATGAGGAAGCTCGGCTTCTTCGCGAGATCGAGGCAGGTTCGTGGGAGTTGTTAAAGCTCCCAGGTATTTAATGTACGAAACATCCAAGGCCCTATAAACCTGTGCAATGGCTATATAGTTTACAATGCTCCCAGTTGGTGCTTCGGATGGGTTTCTGTTTCGGATGTCTGTCAAGACTGTCCTAATTCCTCTATCTATATAGACACATTTATGTCTATATATATATATATACAAAAAAATAAATATATATATATATATATACATATATATATATATATAGATCTATATATATACTAATATAATGGTTATATATATACTATATGGAATATATATGTGTACTGTATAGATGTTTACAGGGCTGCTGAACCCTGAACCCACAACAAAACATAGCAGACTCCCTGCACAGCTGTCAGCTCCTATACAACCTTTACAAAACTCCTGTATGTAATGCCCACGTAGACATAAGGCCCCTTCTATCCTGCTGCTCTCAGGCACTCGAACAACAAGCTCTCCGTGCTGCAGAAGCTCCCGAGGCTTGTTTGGAATGGGTTGCAGGCAGTAATCTAAAATAGCTTTCGTGTGAGGCTGCTGGGCTTCAGCTTGCTCTTCCCGTTGTGGCTGTGGCTGAAGTCGAACCCCCTGCTGATGAAGAGCTCCAGCTTGCTACCCCTGATGCATCCATGCAAGAGACGCTCCCAGCAAGTCCCTGAGAGTGTGCCTGTTGGGTTCTTGTGTGCATGCTTCTGTTCAAGCTTGAAACACTTATGTAAACACAGTCTAAATGGCTTATGAGCTTAGGCTTCTGCAGAGCAGCTGAAGGCTGCGGGCTTGGGTGGGCAGCTGGCGGGTGACGAAGATGGCATCGATGGTGCCGCAAAAGATGATGAATACTTAGCAGAACCTTTCTTGCAATCTCTGAGGCTTATCATCAGTTCAGTCCTGGAATTATAATGTACCAAGTTGCCCACCCAGGTTGAAGTCAACAGCGACGACGAGTATGCAGCGGATGACCATGAGGACGACGAGAGCTTGAAAGCCAAGCTTAGCGGCACCTTGGGCGTGAAGCCAGAGGTCGATTCTGAAGGGTATCCCGGGGTTGCAAAGCGCCCCATTGCTACGCCAGCCCGGGCTTTGGAGCCTTGTGTCAAAAGACAGCGAAAGATCCCCACCCGGCAGGACAGGTTGCATGCCAATTGTTGTTTTCTAGCGATTCTAGGTTGTAGAAAGGTGATTGTATCCCTGAGCCCTAGAAACCCTAAAACCCTGCCCTATATAAATATATATACTAAGACGGATGCTTCGATTCTCGGCAGGAACGATTGCTGATTGCGTCGAAAGCACGCATCAGCAGGATGTGTGCTCCCAAGAGCCGTCGAAAGGAGCTCGAGGTGCCTGACTTTGTCAGACAACACTGGCTCAGCAACAAAGAGGAGATGGGTCGCTTGCTCCTGGACTTGAACTTCGACAAGGCTTGGCCTTAACTTCATGCTTAAAAAGTCTTATATAGATGTTCCGCTGAGCAATCTAGTTAGGGCCAACCCCAAAGTCTGTATTGTCTGTGACAGGGCAAGTTCATCAGCCAGCTGGAGGTCATAATCTCCAAGAAGCAGAAATACACCATTATCGTAGACCAGGGCTGGTTTTCAAAAGATGAGATGCTCAATGAGCTCAAATGGTCTCAGCTCTGCCCCCAAGACGTTGATGTGTGTTTTGCCGGTGCATGTGATCATGAGGCTCAGGCTTGCTGATGTGTTTGGGTCCTTACTGAGGAAGAGAGTGCTCGCAGCGATCAAGTACTGCGAGAGCCAACCAGACACTCATGTCCGGCACGAATCCAAATTAACAATTATCCCGAATAGTTGCTTTTCCTCATATACCCCTTTCCCTGCGTTCCGAGGCAAAACCTTTATGACAACGAGAAAGAGTTCTGGGTCACTTTGCGGGAAAAGGGCACCCACAAGCAGCAGATCAGCCACGAAGAGAAGCACAAGTCCCTCCAGGCAAGCAGACTTAGAAGCTCCTATATATGAATATACACCCTATATAGATATCTAATCCCATAACATATACACCCTTGCTAAAGCCCGACACCTCAATAAGAATAGTTGGTAGTCCGAAGTGTTCCAAATTTGTTATTGGGATGCAGACATGATTTCCTTCCTTCCCTGCCACAAACTTTCTGTCTCCGAGAGGCCAAGGAGGATGGGCCGGTGATGCCGGAGAACTGCTTCCTCGGCCTGGAGAAGATGAAGAACCGGGCTCTTGCTGATGAGAAGAAGTCTCTAGAAGAGAAGCCCATGGATGATAAGTTCACGCGGGTTGGATGTTGCACAAAATTTGCTCATTACTCTGTGTATTCTATTGGCTTGCCTTTGTAGGTTAGATAGCTTTCTCTTGCAACCACTTCATCCCTGCAGACGGAAGACTCGCTCAAGAAACTGAACGACTCGATCTTGCAAAAGGTCAAGAAGACCAGGGCTTTGGTTAAGGAGCTCCAGAACGACTATGACCCGAACAATGCTGATGTAAAGAAGCAAGCAGCTGAGTATTCCCAACGTGTGCAGAATGTTTAGTTACACACTACGGGGACACAAGCCAAACAAGCCAATCCATATAGCCTAGGGCCATCGACACTTTGGAGAAGGATATCCGAAGCCTGGATGACTTGTACGACAAGGGCCAGGAGCTTGTCATCGGCAGCGGGCTGCAAGGTGGTTGGAACGAGGAGCAGCTTGCCTTAGCTGATATGTTTTAAAATGAGCTGGGACTTCATTTCAGCTACATAAAATATATGTATTTCGACGGTTTTCGATGTTAACACGATACACATATACAACTCTTATGTGTGTATATATATATATAGATAGATACACTCTAACATATATGTATATATATATATATACACATACATACATCTGTTTGTATATGTATATGTGTGTATATATATATATATATGTGTAAGTCGATATTTATTTACATAGATTCGAAAGAAAGCTCTCTCTCGCACCCTCTGAACTTAAGCCCTTCCCACCCTCTGAACCTTAAGCCCTATATATAAGTAAACCCTGCAAAAGCCCTTAATTGAACTGTCACTCATTCCCAGGCTATGGAAGAAATCCGAAGCTCACATTCGAAATGCTACTTTCCAGCCCTGAGCTTATCGGTCGTGCCATTTGCCAGTCTGCTGCTCTATGAACATCAGACCAATCCACATAAACTGTCGTTCGAACAATTTCCAGGTGCTCACGCGCCACGGCCACCGAGCAGAAGATCCGGCTGCTTGTGCCGAAGTTAATTTTCAGCTCGGAAGAGGTGCTGTGGGATTTTATTGTGGGTTTGATTCAATACAATTTAATGGGCCGATGAGTGAAGACCAACCTTATGCAACTCCCGTTTACGAACCCGACATATGTACGAAACCTACCCACAATGATGGATCCCATGTCTGCTCATATGTAGACTTTGGACTTTGCATATTTACAGGGCTTGAGGGTTTATTGTGGTTGGGGTTTCAGGTTTCAATGTTACATCTAAAAAAAAATATATATATATATATATATGTTTATATAAAGGGCTGTATATCTATCTATATATATATATATATATATATATTTATATATATGTTATACAGCTTCTATATGTATATGTAGATATATATAGAGAGAGAGAGAGCGGGCTTCAGGGTTTCAGGGTCTCTTTCTCTCAGGGCTGTAGCTTGAGGTGTTCCCCAAACCCTTTCGATTCCTCAAGTCCTATATATTACAAAAATAGTCAATAACACATTCTTCAGTTCTTCAAACTAAGAGTTTACAATCCGCCAGAAGGGCGGCCCTACAACCTCATTTAAATGTGAACCCAGCAACTCCAACCCCGGAAACAACATCCCAAATTAAGATACTCTCCGACATCCGAGGACATCCGCAAAGCCCTTCTTCGACAAGCAAAAATCGCAGCCGAGAGCCCCCCCGAAATCGAAGCCCAGCCCGAAGAAGGCCGCTGCCAAAAAGGCGGTGGTGAAGAAGAAGTAGAGCCTGTGCTCTTTCGAGGGCCGATGGCTGGGGAGCTGCAAATTCGGTGCAGTTCTGTTGTTGCGCAGCAAATGTCATATCAGGTGGGATCTTCTCAGTCTACATGCATCGACCATTGTGTTCATCAGCAATTTATCTTTTTTTAGGGCCATTGTATATAGGGAGTGAAACACAATCTCTCTCTCGCTCTCTCTCTTTGGTCACACGTTCTTTGAACTTGTACTTTTTGTGTCTTGGCTTTTCAATCTTAGCTGCTTCGTGTTTTCTTCATGCTTTGTAGAATCTCTCTTTCTCGGTCACTCTTACTCTCTCTCTCATATCTACCAGGATAATTACAGACTGCTGGGTCCAATAGTACTTCATGCTGCCGGGCAACAGAAGGGTTTCAGCACCAGGGGTCTCGACTCAAGAGTCCTGTCCATGGGGATGACGTTAAGGCTTTGCAGCTGTGCGAAAAAGAGAAATCGTTGCTTTCAGTTTGAGTGTTGGACGACATCTACCTGCACTCTGGGCACAAGCTCATTCTACATGCCAGGTATCAAGCCTGGCAAAGCTCTCCGAGGGCTGGCAAGTGCAGTCGGCAATGGAGTCGGGTCCTGAGTCGGAAGGATTGGGACACTTCTATCGGTCTTAGTTGTCTCGAGTATCATTCTGGAAGGTGATTTGCCATGACTAGAAGCATGGGCTCAAAATACAGGACATGAGCATCAGAGGTTTTCGAATCGTGCCACGTTCGAACACACCCGCACTAGGTCACTAGCTAGCCTAACCGGGGTTGTTAAACTACAGTTTTAGATTCTAGATACGTTCAGCACAAACTCTCCAAAAAGATACTGGCAATGTATGCTTGATTTGTCCGTCGATGGGAGATGCAAAACTCGATCCCTCTGCTGGCTCGGACGATGAACTACTAGAGCTGTTGACTTGTCATCGTTCAGTGCTCTTGGCTGCAAATTCACGCTTGTCTTGATTCCGTCGCTTGAACAGTCAATGTGTTGAGCTTTCCCGATTTCACTCAGGAAGCTGAAGGGCCTTTTCCCTGGCCCAAGAGACCAGCCGAAGCAGCAAAGTCCAAGGATAGCCCAGAATGTCGCAGGCAGGCTACGTTGATATCCAACTACATGCAGCAAATGACAGGTCAACCCCCAGCGCGTGTTTGGCCAAGCAAGTTGCAACGGTGTGAGAATCAAACCGGTACTGCTTCCGTGCCCGTGTGCACCCCTGAGTGCGAGACTGTTGCATGCATCTCATACAAGCTTCCAGCTGCTGGAGTCACGCCTGGAAAAGTTGTGCGGCACTGTTCGAGGCAGTTGGAAAAGCTGTTCCATGAGAAGGGGCCCCTCATATTTAAGATAGGATACACACATGATGCGATTTGGCGGTGGACGAATGCACTTTATGGTTATATTCACGATGCTGATGGATGGACTGATATGATGATCCTCTACGCCACTGATGAGCCCTATGGTCCTGGTATGTTGGAGGCATGCCTGATCGAGAAATTCGCGAGCCGCTCCTTCGAACTATCTTGTTGGTTGGACCATCTCTGGCCATCTCTGTTTCTCTCCTTCTTTGCTCTCTCTCTCTCTCTCTCTCTTCCTTCCTCTCTCTCTCTCTCTCTCTCTCCCTCCGTCCCTCCTTCCCTCCCCCTCTCTCTCTCTCACTCCCTGTTGCTCTCTCTCACTCACTCACTCTCTCTCACTCTCTCTCTCTCTCTCTGTCACTCACTCACTCTCTCTCACACTCTCTCTCTCTCGCTCTCTCTCTCTCTCTCTCTCTCTTCCTCTCTCACTCACTCTCTCTCACTCTCTCACACTCTCTCTCCCCCTCTCACTCACTCACTCACTCACTCACTCACTCACTCACTCACTCACTCTCTCTCTCTCTCTCTGTGTCTTTCTCTCTCTCTCTCGCTCTCTCTCTCTCTCTCTCTCTCTCTGTGTCTTTCTCGCAATCTCTCTCTCTCTAACCCATGTGTCTGTGTGATGTGCACTGATGCCCACCCAAGGCAAGCCTGGATGTCGAAATGTCCGATTGGGCGGCGATACCATGAACTCGGAGCAGTCTACCTCGCTGAGCAGATATATGACATATGTAGTGTACAAGTCTCTGCAAAAGCCTCCCACGTGCAAGCGGCCATCAAAGCGCTGCAGCTGTGGTGTGCTAGTGACAAAACAGTGTGCTTGACTGCATGCATGGGATTGCTTCCGCATGTTCGAGCTGTGTGACTGTACCATGATGTGTATATATATATATATATACTATATCGCAAACCGCTCGCCGAGGCCAGCTACAGATCCGCGATACGTACTGCGCGGGATGTGGTCTCAGACATCGGGGAACAGGCAGCGGCAAGTAGCGGAGGCCTTGTGGAACTAGCTCAAATTTCGGAGTTTAGATCAGAGAGAGATGGCTCCCGGCTACTTGGGTGCAAAGCTGGTCTGAGTTTGCCAGTTCCACTGTCAATGCTCGGGGAGGAAGATCTTGCCTTCCCCATTTTGAAGCTTCGAGACTGGGGACAGTTTCTTGCTGACAAGCATTGTCTACACCTGCTGGTCGGCTTGACTAAACCCGACTTGAAAAGAGAGCAGGACATATGTGAAGAATTTTGGGCCAAATTCAAGAAGCTTCAGCCGGACCACCAGATCTACGAACGCTTTGCTCAGCACTCAATGGACCCAAAACTGACGTTTCCATTCGTCTATCATGGCGACGAGGGACGGGGCCGTCGCCGTTCGCCGTTTCTGGTGGGCAACTTCCACAGCTTACTGGGAAAGGGCACTCAGGAGCAACGTGGACAGCCCAGGCCATATCTCAAACTCCGGATGAATTTTAGGGACAGCTCCCTGATCACGAGACTTCTTCATTGCGCAGTTCCAAAAAAACTGCACCAGCGAAGCCACATATTCGATGCTCTTATGGAGAGCGTGGCGACAGAATCTGAATTCATGGTCAACACTGGTGTGGTGCAGAATTTCACAGGACGCCGAGTCGAGGGGATTTGTTGGGCATCAATTTTTTCACTTGCTTCATTCCTCCTGCTTCCCAAATAGAGAACCTTCTTACATTTGTGACAATTAAGGCTTTATATGTTTTGCTGGAGTGGCTTCCTGGATTCCAGGAACAACCGAAAGAACCTATGTATCTTACTATAAATTCTAGATTTTGCCCAACAACCCAGGTTTACTTCGCAGTGATTGCTGTTACAGGGGATTGGCCCTGGCTTCATCGCAGTGGCTGTCTTGCGAGGAGTTTCAACAACATTCCGAAAAAAACTGGTGACAAGATGACAGGGATTTGTCACCGCTGTGCCGCGGGGACCGAAGGCATACCCTGGGAAGTTATTCATGAAAGGAGTCCTTTGTGGCTTGATACAACCTTTTCCGTGTCTGGATTCGCAAAAGTGCCTGCTGTCGCTCGGCTGCTTGGTGTCCCTGGGCAGGAGGAAGGCCTCCTGAGATTTGACTTCTTTCACGCTTTCCATTTAGGCGTGGGCAAACACTTTCTTGGAAGCAGCCTTGCCCTGTGGAGCACTCACTTTCCGGGAGGCAACGTGGATCTACGAGTCGAAGCTTTGGAGGCTGCCTTCTTTTCATGGTGCCGAGCAAACAAGGAGGTTCCTGTGATCACACGCTTGACGAAAGAAACACTTCAATGGCCTTCGACCTTAGACTTTCCGGCTGCCAGCTGGTTCAAAGGTGGAGTAACAACTGTGATGTTCAAGTTTCTGGCAGCAACCATGTGTCAGCAAAACTGGGCCCACGAACCTATGCTGGAAAAGGCTGCCGAGGCCGTTGTAAGCATGAACAAGTGTCTGTCAGCTCTTTATGCTTCGGATATGTTCATCGAGCCAGGGCGGGCCGCACAAATCGCTGAAGATGGGCTTCGGTTTTTGCGCCGGCTGGCATGGTTGGCCAAGCAAGCCGCCAAAGAGCAGCGTGCTCTTTGGCTGCTGACGCCGAAAACTCACGTCATCCACCACTTGCTGCTAGAGGACTTATTGCTCCCCGCCCGACAAGGCATTTGGCCGATGAATCCACTGTCGTGGAGCGTCCAAATGGACGAGGACTTTGTTGGCTTCAGCAGTCGACTGGCGAGGAGGGTTGATCCTCGTACATGCTCGAAACGCTGCATAGAGCGATATCTTTATGCCGCTTACGCGCAGTACGTCAAGGCGAAGTACATCATACCGCGCTCATGATTGCTCGAAGTTGTACACACTATAATACACAGTTAATATAGCACAAATGTGTATGTGTGTACTGGTATGATGTGCATTTTGAGCTGCCCTCTGGGCTCCCGACTGTCTATGCTCAACGATGGCCACGATGGAGAGCAGAAAGGCCGCACCGGAGACTTCGATCAGATGTTACCCTTTTAAACTCCAAAGCACCTCCGACCCGATCAAGCTATGGGATCTTTATGGGATCTTACAGGGTTTCAGTTGAGGGTATGTTGGGTATGCTTTGGCTGTGCAATGGGATCAAAGCGAGGATGAAAGGCTGCTTGTGTGGATGCCTGAAATTCAGGGTTTTTGCAAAACCCGGTTTTCCCGTAAATAACCCGGTTTTGTCCCATAACCCTATTTTTTATAGGTTTCAGGATCTCCAGGTAAATTAAAGATTAACCCTAAACCTAAACCCTAAACCCTAAACCCTAAAAATTAACCCTAAACCTAAACCCTGAACCTTGAACCCCGCACCCAAAAATACCAACACCCTGGGCTGAACTCTGATCCTGAAAGAGCCGACGCAAGATGAAGCTCGAAATCCCTGCCAAACCCAGGATTTATACAGGGTTAGGGTTTAGGGTTTAGGGTTTAGGGTTTAGGGTTTAGGGTTTAGGGTTTAGGGTTTAGGTACCTGGAAACTACTGTAGGAGCTAGAAGGGGATATTACTACTCTTAGCCCTAAGCCCAAATATCTTCGGCCTAGGGTTTAGGGTTGTTCAGGGCTTCTGTGCAGCCAGCCTTACTCGATAGAGAGCTCTTGGTTCAGATTTTAGGGCTTTGGGCTCGGTAATAATAAGGTCCCCTTATGGCCCCTAGTTTCTAGGTACCCGAAACCTGAAAGCACTGTATAAATCCTAAACCCTAAACCCTAAACCCAAACCCAGGGGTTGATTCGGATTGGCAGGGCCTTTGGCTTTGGTTTTGCGAATTTTATCCCTCAGGGCTTCCCTCAATCCACACAAACCCTAACCTTTCTAAGGACTTGCATGGGGTTTAGAGTTTAGGGTATCGGGTTTAGGAAATAGGTAAGAGCATAATATAAGCATCAGAAAGGTAGGTTATATGGGCTTCAGGTCTTGGGTGTTGCTTCTTGGGGCACCTTCCGTCCAATATCTAGTGTTTCGGTCGAGCTCTACTGGCCAATGCGCCTCGGTTATGACCCGTGCAGGATAGTAGCAAGAGTGTTTGGGGCTGGCCTTGATCATTTCTTCCCACAAGACCCGTTGCTCCCCTTACACCCTACACCCTTCCCTTTACCCGACCTGTAGCAGGTTCAAGCAGCTGTCAAACAGCATGTCGGGGTCCTGGCACACAAAGCTTTCACAGACCCATGATAGTGTAACCGAGAGCTGGTTCGTTAAATCATCGCAAAAAGTACCAGAAGAAGTCATGAGGAGACAAACACGAATAACAGTTGGTGGCACAATACACATGATCGCCATGACTGCTAGACGTAGTATGACGATAGCAATAACAACAATAACAACCTTCATACTGTTAGCAACAGTCAAACATAATCACAAGGACCCGCAACGGCACCTAAAAAAAACACATGACAGTGGTCTGGATCATGATCAGGACTAAGACCAGAGCAGGATCACATATAAATAAATAAATAAATAAATAAATAATATATACAGTATATGCAGATACAATATAAACACCACACACACACACACACACACGTGCATGCTTCGCTTCGCCGAGGTCGCCTGCTCATCCTCGATCTCCTCCTCGCTGCGCAAGAAGCGGCAGCTACAGGGAACATCCTTGCGGCCTCGATGTCGTCGTTTAGGCTTTTGGCGCTGGGCCTTTAGGCTTGGAGGTTTAGGGTACGAACCCTAAACCCTAAACTCCTAGGCTTTTGGGTTTAGGGTTTAGGCTTTAGGGGTTGAGGGATTTAGGAACCCCCACACCTTTAACTCCTGCTTTGGGGCTTAGGGTTTAGGCTTAGCAACCCTAAACCCTCAACCCCTAGACCTTTGGGGTTTAGTCTAGGGTTTGGACTTTGGGGTTTTGGGTCCCCCTGTTCATCCTCGAAGCGGCACAGCTTCCAAGCCCCAGCTCAATGGGCCCTGTAAACCCAAACCCTTCGCCACAGCGGCCTCGAAGACTTAGGACAGGATAGTGTTCCGTAATCCTTCGGGTAGGTTCCTGAATAGAAATATTCGTTTTCGTAGAACATACACCCAAACGCTATTTACCGTCATTGAGGCCCCTGGCCCCTGTTCGCCCTGACCTTTGGCCTTCCATTGTAGTTCCTTCAATTATGTATTCAGGATCCTATAAGGTAACCCCACAAAGGAACTACATTGGAGATTATGAGTAGGTTGGGATGACGCAGGTTTCAAAACGGATGGGCTTCATGACGCGACGGGCCAAAGTCTCCAAAGGGTCCGACGGATTGAGAATGCGAGTCTTTAGATAAGCAGTATGTAACCATGCTGTTCTCACGGTTTCACTTCTCTTAGTCTCCATAAAACAAAAGCCTGTAAATAACCGACCATTCACCTTAAACCCTAAACCCTAAACCGTAAGCCCTAAACCCCTAAACCCGAAAAACCCTAAACCTGTAAACCACCAAACCCAAAACCCGTAAACCCTAAACCCATAAACCCCTAAACCCTAAACCCGTAAACCGTAAACCCGTAAACCCTAAACCCTAAACCCGTAAACCCCTAAACCCTAAACGCCTAAACCCTAAACCCCTAAACCCTAAA
>CAJNDV010031781.1:34704-45803 GCA_905221635.1 Symbiodinium sp. CCMP2456 | reverse complement strand
AACCCCTAAACCCCTAAACCGTGTATTCCCCGCCTCAAGTGCCGCAGCTCGACTCTTTAGTTTGAAATTTTGATGTTCGAAGTATTCATCCCCATAATAGACCTTAACCCCAAATAGCCTACCTTTTTAAGGACTTATGTAAGGAAATCACAATTAAGGAACCCTAACAAGGTGGGTTCTTTAGGGTCCAGGGAAGCCATAAAGTTGGATTTATTCTCATCCTCATGCCCTTAAGGTAAAGTATAAGGGATCCTAGCACTAGTCCTCCGAAACCTTTCTGGGTTTCACTATACTGTAAACCCGCGTAGGGCCCTGAACCCTAAGCCCCAAAGCACCATACATCCTGTCTCGTAGGCCTGCATCGAATAACCTGATGAATGGCATCCGGGGCCATTGGACACGAAAGGAGCGGGCCCAGGGGATCTCTTGCGTTCAGAAACTTTAGGGTTTAGGCTTTAGGGTTTAGGGTTTCTTCTGCAGGCTTCATGTGGGTAGTTTTCTAAATTAGGGTCCCGTTTTAGGTCCCAAGTATAGTACGGCACCCTTATAAAAGGGGACCCTAAAAAGGACCCTAGTTTTAGAGAACTACTCATGTGGAATCTCTCTGGGATCTCAGCGGGTGGGGGTTTAAGGTTTTAGGATGCTATAGGGCTCTAGGGGTTTAGAGTTTTCGGGTTTAGGGTTTTAGGGTTTAGGGCTTTAGGCTTTGGGGCTTTAAGCCTTTTTGCGTTTTTCTTGGGTTTAGGGTTTTAGGCGTTAGGGCTTTAAGGCTTTTTGGGTTTAGGGATTTATGGTTCAGGGTTAGTTTTAGGATTAGCTCAGGGTTTGGCGGGAAAGCCTGGAGGGTTGAGGCTCTGGGCTGTTTAGGGTTTAGGGTTTAGGGTTGAGGGTGTAGGAGTTTAGGGTTTAGGGTTTAGGAGTTTAGGGTTTAGGAGTTTCGGGTTTAGGAGTTTAGGGTTTAGGAGTTTAGGAGTTTAGGGTTTAGGGTTTAGGAGTCTAGGGTTTAGGAGTTTAGGGTTTAGGGTTTAGGGTTGAGTTTAGGCTTTAGGAGTTTAGGGCTTAGGGTTTAGGGTTTAGGGTGGTCCCCTAAACTTGAACAAATTCACGGTCTCGCTTCAAATTTTATCTCAAGGGTTCAGCGGTTGCGCTAGCAATCGTAGCTACGGGCCACGAACGCTTCAAGACGGCGCTGTCGATCATGAAGGCGACTTCCCCATCACGTTCAGAGGCATCAACGGCGAGTCCCAGAAGTTTGGCTTCATATGATTCCGACGGAGATTCAGACATGGATCCGGGTCCGCAAATTCCAGTTGCGGGGCCAGAGAAAGGGTTCTTCGCCGGGTTGTCGGAGGAGTGCAACTTGCTTGTGTACCTCCTCAAAGACAACCTCAATACCGGTGCAACCCCTATCGTCGTCATGTACCTCGCCACAGCCACTGCGACCACCGGGGCTACCTGGAGCGGCGCCCTCGTTGCCGCCATGATTGGTCTTCTCTACCAGACCTTGTTCGACCTCGTGAACCAGTGGAGAGGTGTTGAGGAGGACATTGTCAACAAACCTTGGCGGCCCATTCCACAGGGCTTGATGACTGATCCCAGGCTCGAACTTGCGAGATGTCACCGAGCATGTACATTCATGCATCCAGAGAGTTAAGTAAGAATGACGTTGGGGCTGTTTGGTTGAATTCAAAGCTCAGGTTTGTGGGTGCAAGATGCGCATTGGTGCTGTGGCCATGGCATGTCTGGCCGCATCGTACCCTTACGAGCTGGCAATGCCGTGCGTCTTGTGCTTTGCGGCAACATTCGGCTATGCGGTTGGATGGGACAAGAACTTCATCTTCAAAGCTTTCGTGTTCATGCCCATGATCTTCATGATCCACTTTTACGTGCCCACTCGTTTGGCGCTCGGACGAGCTTCTGATAGCAAAGCACTTTGGAATTGGGTGGTCAGTTTCGCGGCCTACTACTCAATTCCTTTTTTGCTTCAAGACCTTCGTGACGTCAATGGTGATGCCAAATCAGGGCGTCGGACACTTCCAGTTTTGCTAGGTGCCCAAAACTTTCGAGCCATGTTGTTTGTGTTAGTTGCCGTGCTATCACCGCAGGGGTTTTATGGGCTGCTGGAAGCTTTGTGGGCCCAGCAGCCGTGCTTGGCGTTGGTGTGCACTTTGTGGAATTCCCTTTTCGCCCTAGCAATCTTGTATATGCTCGCTACTAGTGACAGCGTGAAAGCAGACAGGCTCGCGTACAAGCTGGTGGTTCTCATGTATACATTTGGTACAGCCCCTTGCTTCTACTTCATTGTCCCCTCTGTTCTTGCGTCAGAAGTACCGCCTGGATGTTCCAAATAGAATAACACCTGCTAAAGCGCAGCTTTACTTTGCTACTGCTCCTCACAGATCCAGCTGCAACGGTCGTGTATTATCTCATAGCTAGGTATGCTCCTGTGCTGTTTGGATCCTATACACCCTGGGGACAGTTGCGGGCAGCAGCTTTTCCAACGCTCGTCTGGTCAGGGGCCGATAGACTCTCAATACTATACCTTAGGGTTCCTGATGAGCGTATTCATATGGGTAGTTTTCTAAGTTGGGTCCCTTTTTAGGTCCCCCAAATAGTACGGCACCCTTATAAAAAGGACCCTAGAAGGGACCTTCATTTAGAGAACTACCCATATAATATGACCCACAGCCCGAATGTAGTTGTATTCCACCGTACATGCTAACTGGCCTCGACTCCACTTCCATCGGAAGCGCTTTTCCACACCGGCTCGCGCTTTTTCCAGACCGATGCTGCGCGTTGCCCAGATTCCTGAGTAGCACCCTTCTGCCCTTTTTGTGGGGCTCCTTTAGTGGAACCAAATAGTTGGAAAAAGGGTACCCTTATTCTTACGGGGCTACTCAGCAACCTAGTTGCAACGAGCTTTGTCTTTTCTTAAACCCGGCCGGCGTCCGGAAGTCCTCACTACATCTTCCATGACAGGCAGCAGAATTGTTCCTTGTCCGGCAATTTTGCGCCTCCGCTGCAGGGCCCAACAGCTTGCACATCGCGAGAACTAAAACTGCTGATGTTTTGTCCCCACGCCAGCTTCTGGTACCCTAGACCATAAACCTTAAAAGTCTAAAGAGAGAACGATGTGGCCTGGTGGGCTGCTGGTCCATGCTTGAATGTATGGACAGCTATGTATTTCAGTTTGCCTCCTTCTGTGTTCGTTCTGTCTTCGAGTAGTAGCAGTAGTAGTAGTAGTAGTAGTAGTAGTAGTAAGGAACTCAGTACGCCAGCAAGCAGAATCAAGAAAGGAAGGAAGGAAGCAAGGAACAGCAAGGAACAACAAGATGTAAATACAACCCCTTACAAACCCTAAACCCTAAGTAGTGTGTGCGGGTGTCCCGGCACGACATTCCATGCCTCTGGAAGGAAGACAAGATGTCTCTGGGTACGATCTCCTCAAACAGCATGGCATCTCGGCCGGCGTAATGGAGGGTCTAGCGATTTGGGTTTAGGGTTTGGGGTTTAGGGTCTAGGGATTTCGGATGTGGTGCTCAAGGCTTTGCGGCTTTAGGGTTTCAGGGATTGGAATTCTGGGTTTTGGGTTTATGCGACGTGTTCCCTTCGGTCTTGGTTCAAGGTTTTTCGTGCAGGGGAAGCCACTTAAGTGAAGCTCGAAGCACTGAGCACTAAGATTTGTTGTTTTGGTTTGCTTCGGGATGGAATTGAGGGGGAGGGGAAGGGGGTTGGGAACCCCAAACCCCACTAATTCCTTTCACTAATCTAAACCCTAAACCCTATAAACCCTAAACCCTAAACCCCAAACCCCACTAATTCCTTTCACTAATTCCTTTTCCAAAACTGTTCTGAGGAGCCTGGGAGTTCTCGGGTTTAGGGTTTAGGGTTTAGGGTTTAGGGTCCCTAGCTCGATCCCTCAAAGTGAAGAGCAAGATGGAGCTTGTTCGGAATCTTTGTGCAGCAGCTTTCGGCTGGGCTTGAAAGACTTTGGGAGGTAGGGGTAAACGCTTAGGGTTGAGGGTGTTTAGGGCTCAGGCTTTGTTTGTTTTTTATTTTTATTTGGTTGGGGGCCGTGATTTAAGATGTATTCCCCAAACCTGCCTTTTCAAGAACGCGCATGCGTTTTGCACTATGGGTTAGGGTTCCCCTCAAGCTTAGGCCTTATGTAGTTTACTACTAAGCAGTTAAACAAAGTTAAAAGGGCTCATAACATCTCATAACCCCATACTATTCTTATTACTGGTGTTATTGTTTATAATGATGCCAGGTGTGGGAGGCTCGCTACAAGCACAAGCCGAGCGCCATGTGGGAGGCCGACATTAGAAGTGAGTGCCCAAAACACCACCCAAGCTTGGCTTCAGGGTTGTGGGTTTTGCGGTTAGGGTTTTACGGCTTGGGGTCAGGGATTGGGGTCAGCGTTTTGGTTAGGGTTTCAGGGTTTGGGGTCAGGGTTTAGGGTCTTGGGTTTGGGTTTATAAAGACCACCTGACATAGAAAGGATCTCGCAGATAGTGGGTTTTGAGGAATCCCTCTGATAGGCCCCATCCTTATATGTTACCTCGGGGCCTTAATAATTACCTATACTATTTTGGAGGGTTCCTTATTATGATTCTAATGTAGAGCATAATGGACCCAGAACCCTACTCTAACGGTTAAGGCCCCTACATTACTCCAGACGTGAGTGCTGGGGGTTCTTTAGCTGTTTGCAGATCAGGGCTGTAAAGGAGCTCGTGGGGTGCGTACATGGCGCTCTTCGGCTGGACGGGTTTTACCACGGATTTTCTGCAAGGGTATACAGGGAGTTTTGGGCTGTAGAGTGATACTGTAGACCCCTGACTAGACAAATGCGCCCCTAGGAATGTCTGGAATGACATTACTGCTCACGCAGTTCATGACAAATCGATACGGCGAAGACCCGTACGACGAAGAGCAAAACTGATAGCACTAGGTCACTAGGAATGATAGTAGCCCTAATAGAATAGGGTTCTGGGCTATATTATACTAGAATTATACTATAATAAGGAACCCCCCCAAAAAACTAGTCTGGGTAATTCTTAAGGCCCCTATATCTAAGCCCAAAACCATGGGCGGCTCACAGGTCGGGCCAAACAAAGTGAAGATGACATTGGCGAACGAAGATCACATCGGGACTGTCTCGACCCGTCCTCAGTCAGTCCGGGCATTCAACTGCTCATGAGCCTCAGACTCTGATCCATGTTCTCAGATGTTTACGTATCACTATTATTATTGTTATTATTATTGTCAATACTATTATTGTTATTGTTATTATTATTGTTAGTATAATTACTGTTACTATATGTATATATATATATATATGTGACAAAGACAGTGATGGTTCAGGCTTTGGCATCGAGAAGCTCTAAGCATCAATCCCTGAACCCTAAACCCTAAACCCTAAACCCTAAACCCTAAACCCTAAACCCAATCCCTGAACCCTGCACTGACAAGTTCGGAACGCCCGAAGACCTGGGCCCGAAGCTCCGGCCAGTGACTACTGAACTAGGGGTTAGGGTTTAGGGTTTTGGGGTTTAGGGTTTAGGGGTTAGGGTTTAGGGTTTAGGGTTTTGGGCTGGGGGTTTAGGGTTTAGGGTTCAGGGTGTAGGGTTAGGGTTTAGGGTTAAGTTTAGAAGTCTTTCCGAGGATGAGCGACAATCCTCTCACGATTACCTGGGCGGACGGAGAGGCAGGCTTGCCGCATTCTGCCGCATCTTGCCGGTAAGAAAGTTCGGCAGATGGAAGGAGCTCATCCAAATGAAGCAGCAAACAAAAGCGACAGTAAACATCATCATCTTCTTCCTCCTCGTCATCAGTAGCAGCAGCCTCAGCAACAACAACAACAACAGCAACTGATTGTCCTGGTCATCATCGACATTGTAGCATTCATCTTTTTGCTATGCCATTTCCGAACTCATAGTCATCATCGTCGGCCTCCTCATCCTCATGACCAACAGCAGCAGCCCTAAAGCCTAAACCCTAAACCCTAAACCCCAAACCCCAAACCGTAAACCCAACCCACCCTCAGACCCAACTCTGCAAGGTGTGGGTGAGAACATTACCGTGAGCTCGTTGTAGAGCCATTTTCCGCCCACGTTGGTGGGCCAAAGGTCTCCATCTTCGAAGCCTGCATCTCTCTTGTTACGGCGTTCACTCGGCTTTCACGGGGTTTTCGGCCTTCAGGATTGTATGGTGTTAAGTTTCCCTGATGTAGTATAAGACACCCTGGCCCTAGAATCCAAAAAGATAAGGATTCATATAGAGAGCTCATAAAGATCCAAGGTTTCTTAATCAGGTTCCTACATTAAATAAAGCCTGAACCCCTAAACCCTAAACACCTGAACCTTATTTTTGTTTTGCCACTTCTCGGTCTGGTGGATTTGGGGCTATATGAGCTATATGGCCTGAAGCCTTTGAGAGTTTAGTGATCGAGGGGTTCTTCAGGTTTAGGGTTTCGGGTTCTTAAGGTTTAAGGTTGAGGGTTTAGGTCCCTTAAGGTTTAAGATTCAGGGTTTAGGGCTCTCAAGGTTTAAGTTAAAGGTCTAGGGTTTATAGTGATCAAGGGCTATCTTAGGGTTTCCGGATTTCGACTTCAGGGTTTTATTTTTGAGGATTCAACCCCGCTTGACTTGAAGCCCTAAGTCGGCCACTTCTGCATGGAGATCAGGCTTCTCCCACCTAGAGACGCCAATAATATCGGGGCCTAAATAATTAGCTATACTATTTTTTGGGGGTTCCTTCTTATAATTATAGTATGATGGCCCCAAAACCCTATTCCAACTATTAAGGCCTCTATATTAGCCCATGGCTACAGCAGAATCTTATATGGGGCTTATCAGCATTAGCTCAAGAGGGCTTCTGATCGCAACTGTTGAAAACACGATTCCTGAATGAAGGGATTTTGGAGTCTCTTCGTCTAAACCCTAAACCCTAAACCCTAAACCTCTTCGTCCCGTCTCACCGTACCTTCTCATAGTTGCCCGGCTCCTTGCTGCAGTCAAAGGAACTCTGGCGGGCGTACCCGGCAAAGCGGAGGGGGCAAAAAGGCAAAAGAGAATCAGCCCTAAACCCGAAACCCTAAACCCCTAAAACAGCTCTCGGTTAAGGGTTCGGGGCTTCGGCGATACTGAGGCGAAGGGAAAAAGGTTCTGCCCTTACAGGTCCGGGTGGCTTTCATGGGGTTTGGTAGGGGTTTCATGGGGTTCTAGGGTATTGCACGGCAGCGATTGCTTTTTCTGGTTCTGCCATGCCTTCCAAGAGTGTCGTCAAGTGTGCAATGAGAGTGACCTCAGTTTGGGAAAGCTAAGCAAGTTTTCCCTCCCTCGCCCGCTGCCAAGTCGCATCACACTTTCCCAGCAATAGTTGGGCATTCGCTGCCGGAATGGCTGTGATTCGGCGCTTCGTCGAAAGAGATGTCTGGTTTGGAGATGATGTTCGTGGATGGTGGAGCTACAGTAGCTGGGATCGTAAGTGCTGGTGCAGCGGTGCTCGGGTACAAGCAGCAGAGGCAAGACGAGGTCGAGCTTGTTGATCAACCCGACGATCTGGAGCAACCCAGCCGAACAGGAAAGGCCAGGAAATCCTTGGCTGGTGCCTTATACGAGCCAACAAGTGCCAACAAGTCTCTCAACGGTATGCTTGTGTCGGTCCGAGAACCCCTGCATTTTGGGGCATCATAGGGTTCAGGGGTAGGGTTTAGGATCTAGTTGTTTGGGAAATTTTGGGGTTTAGGGTTTGGTCATGTCAAGAGTTTAGGGCTTCGGTCCTCGGGAAGAGAGAAAACGTTGAGTCAGAGAGTAGGACCCTACGAATCGCCGCAGATAGGGGTCTGAATAATGGGCTCCGTCATTCGTTTCTCCCTGCTTTAGCACCGATATATATAGTGGAGTCTGCCCGAAAATCCTATTGACGGCGGTGCTGATTCTGCCTTTCCGACTTACCTCTATTATTTTGGAGGTTCCTTATTATAGTTATAGCATAAAGGACCCCAAAACCCCAATTCTAACTATTACGGCCCCTTCATTAAACCCTTAGCCTATAGCAGTGAGCCCTCATCCCTGCAATCCTGAGGCCCTTAAAAAACCTATGACAACCCACTTTACTAATCCTTAAGCCAAACCGGCATAGGAGCCCTCAATAGAACCCGACCTAGAACCATCCAAAAGCTTTCAAAGACGCAAAAGTTAAAGCCAGTACTGGTAACACCCAAGGCCCGGAAGACCATACTTATGACTTATGAGCGTCAACAGCCTTAACAGCCCGCACCCTACCCTAGACCCTAAATCCAAAAACAGGAAACCCTAAACTCCCTAAAACCCCTAAACCCGAAGCCCCTAACCCTAAATCCTAACCCCTAAAAACCCGAAACCCCTAAAGCCTAAACCCCGAAAACCCGAAACTCCTAAACCCTAAACCCCGAAAACAAAGCCCAAGGCATCTTCGGGGCAATTTGGCCGATGCCTACATCTCCGCTTGCGCCGCCCACGCCGCGGTCACAGCAGCCTGGGGGCAGCCGCTGTCTCTCTTCAAGGCTGGTCTTGCTTGGGATTTTCGGGTTCAGGGGTTTGGGGTTCAGGGCTTAGGGCTCAGGGTTGAGGGTTTAGGGTTTAGGCTTCAGGGCTTTTGGTTTCAGGGTTTTATGATTTTAGGGTTCAGGGTTCGGGGTTTGGGGTTTAGGGTTTAGCTTGTTTAGTGTTTAGGCGTTGGGGGGGATTGTGAAATTATGTATGATTGTGGGTTTGGGTGTAAGGGTTGAAAGGCAGGGATTGAGCTTCGATTGGGCGTTCTGGTTGTTTCAGGACGCCTTCCGGTCCCTGCGAGGCTTCCGCAATGTAGGCTTTAGGGTTTAGGCGTTAGGGATTTAGGGTTTAGGGGTGTAAGGTTTGAGGGCTTTGGTAGTTTAGTGATACTGCATTAGCCCACCTTTGACTTTCGGATTCTTTCAATCTAGTACTGTTCTGAAGGTGTAGAGTTTTCTTTTCTTGGGATTTTCTTGGAGATTTTATTGTAGGTTTGGTTTCTGGTTCCCAAGCCCTATACGACCTGAAAAAGAATATAGACTTATATAGAATGGTGAAGCATGACCTGCACGAGAAAGTAGACTTAGAATGGTGACGCATTATAGGGCCTCTGAATCAAGTTACACTTAATCCCAAAATGCAGAACGCCAGACTTCTAAACCCTAAACCCAAGCTCCAAACCCGAAAACCCAAGCACCCTGAAACCCTAAACTCCCCAACGGCTAGTATAGGGGCCTTCCTAATTACCTATACTATTTGGGACCTTTAATTATGGTAGAATATACCCCAAAACCCTATTCTAATTATTAGGCCCCTAAACCCTTATAGCAGCCCTTAAAAGTATCCCTTTTCAGGAGACCTTTTAAGGAACCCCAAAACCCTATTCGACTCATTAAGTCCCCTACATTATGAGCCCATGGTGTGAGAGGAGGCTGGCGCAGATCCGCAATGGGCCGAAGCTGTAGGTCTGAATGCAAAGGAGCTCTTCTTGGGCCTTCGGTGTTGCTGGAGAGGTATGGGACGTAGGCGGTTTAGGATTTGGGTTTAGGACTTAAGGGTTGAAAGTTTAGGATTGAGGGATGTTTAGGTTTTAGGCTTTTGGGTTGAGGGTTTAGGATTTAGGACGTATAGTTTAGGGGTTGAACTTCACACCCCTGGAGCGAGGAGCTCGTGGACAAAGCCTCTGAGTTGGAGGACCTATTCCGCAAAACCCTGAAGCCCTAAACCTACATCCTGCACGCTTGCACCTTAGTACCCTACATCCCTACAGCCCAAACCCTACGTCGGTAGTCTCAAATCATGCACCTCAAGTCACGACTTTTGGGTTTGTTGCTGATAGGCTGTTAGCACCCCAAAAACTTCAACCCTGAATGTCAAGCCTCAAGCCATCGATCCCGAAACCGTAACACCCTGAGCCATGATTTCTGAAGCCTTAGCCCTTAGCTCCAAGCCCTACCCTTAGGGTTTAGGGTTTAGGGGTTTGGGGGTTTAGGGTTTTGGGTTTGGAGGTTTAGGGTTTAGGGTTTAGGGGTTAAGGGTTTAGGGAATGTTCACGGTTTTGAGGTTTTAGGGTTACGGCCTAGGATCCCGAACCCGGAAAAGCCCTGCACTAAACCAGGGCCTAAGACGTAAAGCCTCAGGCGCTGAGCACTAAAACCACAAGCACAACACTCATAACTGTCGCGTCCTTCAAAGGTAGAGCTTGAGCCCCAAACCCGGAAACCCCTGAACAACAAGACCCTAAAACCTAAAGGGTTTTAGGATTGAGGGCTTAGGGATTAAACAAGTTTTAAAAAATTGTGTTTCAATAGTTATATAGCCCTTATCAAAAGAGTAGGTTTGTAGTGTAGAGGCATAGGGTTCTTGGTTTAGAGTTTCTTGGAATACCCCTGAAACACAGGACCTTGCGGATGTCTACGACTCCCAGTTGCAGCTGGCTCTGAGTAATGGCAAGTCGCTGCAACGCGCACCTTTGCAGGCTCGGGGTTGCTTGGCTTAGGCTTTAGGGTTTAGGGTTTAGGGTTTAGGGGTTTAGGGTTTAGGGTTTAGGGTTTAGGGTTTAGGGTTTAGGGTTTAGGGTTTAGTTAAGATGTGGGTAGTTCTCTAAATTAGGGTCCTTTTTAGGGTCCTGTTTATAAGGGTGCCGTACTATATTGGAGACCTAAAGAGGGGGCCCCAATTTAGAGAACTACCCATGTAAAGTCTGCCGCTGTGACTTCAATCGATGTTGCTTGATCTCCTGGTGAAAGGACGCGCGAGTTTAGCTTCGTTGATCCGAATATGCTCTGATCTGATGTCAGACTTCAGGCACAGTGAAAAGGACGCTGATGGCGATTACAGTCCTACTCAGAATACGATCCTACCAACACTCGGCGATACTGCTAGGAAACTGAGCATCAACAGCAGTGAGACGGCTGGAGCTGCAGACAGGCCTTGACGGAGAAGCTGGATGAGCTAGCGATCGTGCTGACTCAACAGGTGCACCTCGGGTAAGGCTAGAGCTACCCTGCCAAGCCCTAATCCCAAAACCCGTAGACCCTAAACCCCTAAAAACCTAGACCC
>CAJNDV010031781.1:2901-20451 GCA_905221635.1 Symbiodinium sp. CCMP2456 | reverse complement strand
TAAACCCCTAAACCCTAAACCCTAAACCCAACCCTCAAACAATACCCGCGAAACCCGAAACCCAAAGTCCTAAACCCTAAACCCCTAAACCCTAAACACCTAAACCCCTAAACCCTAAACCGCGAGGTTCGGCACTTCCACCTTCGGCGCAGCCGGCTCGAGATGGCTTGTGGGGGAGAGCCGAGTGCTCTCGCAGGAGGAGGCCATTTGAGAGTTTCCAAAAATAGGGTTTTGGGTTCAGGGTTTTTGGGTTTAGGGTTTAGGGTTTAGGGTTTAGGGTTTAGGGGGGGGGGTACCTTAATTTGGGCTCCTTAAAAAAGGATCCTACTATTTAAGGTACTATATTAGGGTCCCCTATCTTCGGAAACCCCCATTTTGGGGTTTGGTGTCTAGGGCTTTAGGCGTTTAGGTGTGAGGGCCTAGGGATTTGCACAATTGACACAGTGTTCAAAGTGTTCCTGTCCAGGTCTGACAGGATTTTCGAAGGCCTTTAGAAGGTCTTGACAGGGTTTCAGAGGGTTTCATTGGGGTGGAGCAGGCTTTAGCTTGGGTTGAGGGCTTTAGGGTTTAGGGGTTTAGGGTTTAGGGTTTAGGGTTTAGGGTGGATACAGGGGTTTAGGATATAGGGTTTCAGGTGCAAGATGACCTGGCATGATCTTGGATGTAGGCCTGCGGCAGTCCTAGCGAACGTTGGCATCGCTTTGTGTCTTTGCTGTAGCCCTAAGCCCTCAACCGAATCAATCCTAACATAATGGGATTGGGCATCACTCTTGAGGCCTAATTTTAGTCGAAGGCAGCAAAACATGGGGTGGAGCTCCTCACTCGGGCTTCCTGGAGCATTGGCTCAATTTCCGAGATTTCGGCTTTGAAGCTCTGCTCTCAAGAACCGGGGTTGGTGGCCTAGTCGTAAGGTAAGGCAAAGCTGCCTACCGTGACCCTTCCTATAGCTTCTGCCCCCAGGCCCTATACGCCCTAGACCGTAGCCGGAGCGCAGGAGGAGACTCTGATCCAGCAGCTGCGAAATGACGGCATCGATGTGGCTCCGAGTGGGGTGATGATGCTGAAGAAGTGCTGCCCTGAGAATATGGTTAGTGAGTGTTCGCCATGATAGTGGGGCTCGCATGACTCAGACTACCGATGGCAAAGAGCCATCATGCTGAAGGCTACGAGCTACTTTGAGAGGTGGGCTAAGCAATGTCGCTTTAATGATCGTCATTAGTTCGCAGGGATGATTGTACACAAGGCTTGTTTGCTAGGCCTGCAAGCCCACATGCAGGATTTGCCGAACTTTTCAAGAAGTCATGAAGGACAGTTAGCCAGTGTGAGGAGTTCCGTCATCGATACCGCTGGGGCGTCACATCTGTTTCATTCCCAATCTCACCACCGCCCCATGCCGCAGCTGACATGAAAGATTACAAATTCTGAGTAGGGCTCCGCAGAACATTTATAGTAAGATGTACCCAGAACCCGCTTGATGATTCTGAAGGCAGCTAGTTTAGATCTTGTTTGAGCTTTCGTCTCGCAGCTGCGACAGCGGGTACTTGTTCTTATCCGATCCATGGGCTGTGCAAGGTGCAAGTTCATCGAAGAATCTGGTGGTTGCAAGAACCTGTGCCTCAACTTGTGCAAAGCGGGCACGGAGGAGTACATGAGGAAGGACTTGGCTTTTCCAGTGCGTGGCCAGGCAGCCGGAAGGAAGCCTTCAGGAAGCCCAGCGTCGAAATCGAAAAGCATCCTACTATGCATCCTCCGAGACCCCCGTTCTCTCAATGCGCCCCGAACTGCATGCTAGGAATCGCAGAAGGCTCAATGTACACCGTACACCCCTGATTGAAACTCCATCCTTCTCAGCCTGCAGCCCTCAAGGCCCTGATTCCCTCATCCCCATTTTGTTCTCTAAGACCTAAACCCCTAAACCCCTAAACCCTAAACCCTAAACCCTAAACCCTAAGCCCTAAACCCTAAGCCCTAAACCCTAAACCCTAACGGTTTCACTTTCGAGCGTGGGGTACCGCTCGGGGAGGCTCGGGGCTTAGTTCGCGATGTGAGGGTTTCCAAAAATTGGGTTTTGGGTTTTGGGTTTAGAGTTTAGGGTTTAGGGTTTAGGGTTTAGGGTTTGGGGGGGGGGGGAGTATACCTTATTTTGGGGGTCCTTGTAATGAGGATCCTACTGTTTGGGGTACTGTATTGGGGTCCCCTATTTTGCGGCAACCCCCACGTAGCAGTCGCAGAAGCATGAACAGTCGTAGCATTCCTCGCAAAACAAGTCAGAAGAAAGCTGAGCAGACTATGCTATACCCCGAAACCGTAGTGAAATACCACATCAGGTCTTTACAGTAGCAGCATGACATGATCACAGCCCACGCATACGACCATGACCGCGGCTCGTCCTGTTAACATCCACCAGGCTTTTGACGCACTCCTGGTCCACAGTTGCCTGTGTTGCTATACTACCCGTCACTTTCGTCTGCACTAGCTTGGTCATGTAGCTTCCGAGTCCTTTTTTTCACGCTTGCAACCCCTCAACCAGCTGCACCTACCTCAAGCTCTGCAGTTTATACATCGTACCTGCTATGGCGGTCGACGGCTTTAGGATGTTTGGAGCCCCAGCCATGATTGAGCACAGAAGCCTGAATACCAGAAATGCTGTTCCTTGGGGTGCCCTGTTATGAAAGAATAGCATCATGTACCCCCAATGCCTTATTCTAATCGTGGATGCCCCTGTAATACCAAGGACTGGTGCCGAATCTTGTAGATCACAGCTGCGCCATCTTGCTGATGGAGCAGCCAGTCAGACCGGCCACGTTCCTCAAACACTTCTCTGGTTTTAGGGTTTAGGGTTTAGGGTTGTTAAGGAGTCTCCTTAAAACCTTAACTCCCAATTTCGAAGCCCCAACTTTGCCATTCTAGCACCCTCTTTACCATTCTGGTGTTCCCTAAACCCTATTACCCTTAACCAAAAATTCCTTCCAGCGCTGGTTTGGCAGGGAGGCTCGTTCGAGCCTTCCCCTTCGGAGTCCCCAAAGCGGAGATAGGGATTTTAGTCTCTTAGGGTTTAGGGTTTAGGGTTTAAGGTTTAGGGTTTGGGGTTTAGGGGTTTAGGGTTTAGGGTTTTAGTCTTTAGGGCTCAGGTGTTCAGAGCTTACGGCTCGGGGTTTAGGGTGCCAGATTTAGGCTTATGAGGTTCAGGGCGTACTTGGGCCGAGTTAGCAAGAGCCCGCTTCTCTGAACCCGACACCATGGATGTAAAGCTCATCACGCCCAGCGAGGTTGGAACATACCTCTAAGGGCCCCCAAATGGGTGGTTGTCAAAATTATGGTCCCTTTTTGGGTCCTTATTATAATACGGCACCTATTATTTAGGGTACCCCAAAAGGGACCATAATTTTGACAACCACCCAAATGTGGATCGGTGTTGTGGCAAGAGGCCCAAACTCTCATCAGGAAGCTTCCTACCTGCAGAGGAGCACTAAACCCTAAGCCCTAAACCCTAAACCCTAGCCCCTAAAGCCTTAAAGCCTAAACCCTAAACCCTTAAACCCTCACCCTAAACCCTTAAAGCCTAAACCCTAAAGCCTAAACCCTAAACCCGAAACCCTGAACCCTGAACTCTAACCCCCAAAGCCTGGAGTATAGGGTGTTAGGGCATTCTCCACCAACAACTCCTAGACGGATTCGCGCATGCATAGGGTTCTGGGCCAGGGTTTAGGGTTTAGGGGTTTAGGGTTCAGGGTCTAGGCGTTGGGACATCTAGTTTCTCGCGCTGTGAAAGCCAAAGGGAACCCTAAACCCCTAAACCCTAAACCTAAACCCCTACACCCCTTAACCCTATTAGGATTTAAAGTTTAGGGCCTAGGGGTTTAGGGTTTAGGGATATAAATCCTGCAGTACCCAAGATAAGGAATAGACCAGGTTCCCATAGTTTACCGTCCTTAAGGTAATGTAGGGTTTATATCATCAAGAGTAGTTCTACTATATTAACCTCCCCCAAAAGAACCCTGGTCTAGTCATCTAGGCGCCTTAGATTAGTTAAGTGCTCAGCGTTGACATGGGTCGACAAAAAGACTAATATAGTGGCCTTATTGATGACCTATACTATTTTGGTGGTTCCGTATTATATTCAGTATCACGGGCCCAAAACCCTATTTTAATTATTAAGGCCCCTCAACCCTAAACCCTTATAGTAGCCCCTATGGAACCCTTTAAGGAACCCTTTACAGGGCCTATTCTAATTAGTAAGGCCCCTACATCAGCACATCAAGCAAGCCCGTCACGGTCAGAGCTCAGAGCATCTTAGCTTTTAGATTTTCTACGGCGGGATTCCCGGCTTTTGGGTTTTGGGGTTTCAGGGTTTGGGAGGGCTTTAGGCTCAAACCTGAGGGTTGAGGCTTTAGTCCTTTTGGTTTTAGGGTTTAGGGTTTAGGGTTTAGGGTTTAGGGTTTAGGGTTTAGGGTTTAGGGTTTAGCTTTGCCGCAGCCAAGGAGGACGACCCGTTGTTCTCCAAGCCCTGCACAGCCACGCGCTGTGACCAGAAATTCAGCATGCCGAGCTCCCGAGTGCCGAAAGGCCTCGAGGCCTCTCTGTGTACAGAGGAAGAAGGAGGTTGAAGAGGGAAAAAATATCAGCCATCTCGATCCTCCCACCCTAAACCCTAAACTCCTAAACCCTATAAACCCTATAAACCCTACACCCTAAACCCTACAACTCCTATACCCTATGAACCCTACACCCTCAACCCTATCTCAATCCTCCCGCACACCTAAGCCTCAACCTCCACCTGCAGTTTCCAGGCGTTCACCCGTGATGAATGCTGGTTCTTTACGGTTGTTTCCAGGCGTTCACCCGTGATAAATTCATACTGGGTTTAGGGTTTAGGGTAGAATCCCAATGAGAGGACAAGAAGCCCCTCTGAAAGCTAAGATTCCGAAACCTCCACCGTGGATCCGAAGTAGGAACCCTAAACCCTAAACCCTAAACCCTAAACCGTAAGTAGGGCCTATTAATCCGCCTACGAAACCTTAGGGCCGGTTTGAGAATTCAAAGGCAGAGTGATTTAGGGCGACCCGCAATTGAGGGCTACTTGTGACCATTGCGGCCTTGCTATGGGGTTTAGGGTTTAGGGTTTAGGGTTTAGGGTTTATGCATTATGAAGCGAGGAACCCTTACTATAGATCTGTCTTGTAGAACTCTCCAGAGTGCGGTGGGACTTAGGACGCCACTTTGGAGAACTTCATCCGGGGCCCAGCTAAACCCAAATTCCTACATGTCCCTATCAAGCCGATAAGGCAAGAACTATACCTGAACCTTAAGCCCTTGTTGCAACCCATGCCCTGAACCCTCAACCTCGAATCCAAAACCCTACGTATACAGGGGCCTGCATAATTACCAAAACTATTTTGGTCTGTCCCTTATTATACTTATAGTATAATATACCCCAACACTCGATTCTAATTATTAAGGCCCCTCAACCCTAAGCCCTTATAGTAACCCCTATAGAACCCTTTAAGGAACCCTTTAAAGGAGCCCCAAAACCCTGTTCTAACTCTTCAGCCCTACATTCTGCGGGACGGTTGCCAGGAGCCCCTCCCCATCGCCCTCATGCGAGAGAGGCAACTACTAGGCCCCTCCACAGGGTTTAGGGTTTAGGGTTTAGGTACAAGTCCGAAGTGGGGTCGATCCTTAAGGGTTCGTAAGGTTCGGGGTTGAGGGTTTGGGGTTTACCCTAAACCCCTAAGGCCCTTGAACCTCGAACCCCTAAAGCCTAAGCCCTAAAGAGGTCGAACGGAAGCCTGAAAGAACATGGCCGAAGCCTGCTTCTCGCTTCCGACCCTCCCAGGTTTACGGTTTAGGGTTTTGTGTTTAAGGTTTAGGCGTTTAGGGCTTAGGGTTTAAATAGGGTTTAGGTTTGTTTTAGGGTTTGGGGGTCTAGGGCGGAAGCAGGTCCTCAGTTCCTTTCTCCGTCTCGTCTCAGTCATCGGCAGAAAGCCTTGGCAATGGGTTTAGGGCTTACTTGTGGTTTAGGGTTGTATGTGTACTATACATTATATATATATATACACCCGTACATATGTGCATATTTTATGTGTATGTGTATATACATATATACACACCTGTATCACATATGTGTGCTCATAGTATGTGTATATACATATATATATATATATATATATATTTATGCTACACATGTACCGTTACATAATTGGTTGTTCTTTCCGATTTTTTAAATGGTACTTCCGAAGCCCTTAGCTTTTAAGACAGGCGCGCTGCAATCTGAGCCCTAAGCCTCGAAAATGCCCAGGCTATGTAGGAGGCTCCGGTTCAAGTGTCCATTGCATGTATGACGAGGGCACTGTGATTGCTGTTGTGGTTTAGTATGATTATTGTGAGTGCGCTTGTCCTCATCACGCCTGAAAGCAGGAAACACCCCCAAACCCCGAGCAAGCACCCGAGACCGTGAACCTTTGTGCCTGAGTCCCAACCTTCGTGTGCATCTGTGCACTCCTGCTTACTAGTTCCCTCAGGCGAAAATGGTCAGAATGTTGAACAATGGACCTGGGCCCTTTGTAAATGTCACGCCATGCACTACCTTCAAGTGGAGGTAACCTTTCGGGATGTCGACGTACTTTTGAGCCTCTGGGAGCCGTAAACCTCAAGACCCTACCGCTCGAGACCCCCATCATAGCTATGAAAGCCCATCTCTAAACCCTAAATCCCTAAACCCCTAAAGCCTAAATCCCTAAACCCCTAAACCCTAATCCCTAAATCCCTAGTCCCTAAACCCTAAACCCTAAACCCCTAATCCCCAAACCCCTAATCCCTAATCCTTAAACCCTCATCCCCCGCAATTGAGAGGCGAGCTTTGGCGGACGGGGCCAGGGCGAATGGATGCCTTAGCTCGGGCTATCGCCCGGCGCACAGGGAGGCCGCCATGTAATATAGGGGCGGTTCATAATTAGAACAGGGTTTTGAAGGGCTCCTTTGAAGGGTTCCTTAAAGGGTTCTATAGGGGCTACTATAAGGGTTTAGGGTTGAGGGGCGTTCCTGATTGGGCCCCATTATACTATAATTAAAATAAGGAACTCACCAAATCTTATGGGAAATTAATATAAGGCCCCTACAGTCGGTTTTTGGGGCGGTTATCTCACCTTAAACTACCAGAACCCTACTCTTGTAGGGTCCCTATAAATTCTATATCAGGGTTTATAGTAAGGACCTACGAAAAAAGTAGGTCATGGTGGTTCAAGGTATACTATAATTACCTATAACTCCGGAACCGTAAGGGGGAGGGTTCGGAATGACTAGAAAAACCATCCTTTCGGGTTCCTTTAGATATAGTATAAGATAACCATCCCCAAAACCGTACTCCAGCTGTTTGAAGCCCCCTATAGTACGTTGAAGTCTGGAGATTCCCTAAATGCAGGTCTTAGAGTTTAGAGGCCGCCGGTAAGGGTTCAGGCGTGAGGTTTTTGAATTTTGGAGTGGTAGCGGCCCCCACTCTGCATCAGCCAGAAAACGTGTATATACCTCCATAGAGCCCTTAGTACTGTTGATGATATAGATCCTGCATTACCATAAGGACCCTAAACTAGGGGAACTATGGTATATTCCTGATTCCTGATTATGGCTAATGCAGGGTTTATATCATCAACCGTATGACCCCTAGTATAGCTGTTACAAGGTGGGTTTTTGTACCCAAAGCTTGGGGTGTAAGGTTGAGGAGTGAAGGTCGCCTTCGGAAGTATGGGGTTTATGGTTAAGGGTTTTAGGGTTTTGGGTACAGGGTTTATGGTTTTGGGTACAGGGTTTAGGGTTTTGGGGCTCAGGGTTTAGAGTGTCGGGTTTAAGGGGTCTAGGGTTTCTGAAGCCCGGATGACTGAACTCACCAGGAAGGAACCCGCAAAGCAATCAACTCTTTAAGCCTTAAGCCCTAGGGCCCTAGGTTTTACAGGAGTTGCATCCCTTAGGCCATGAAAGTCCCCCGAACAGCCCAAGAACTGGCTTTACAGACCTGATAGAAAAGAGGAGAGTGAAGAATCAGCTGCTACAAGCCATGAAGGCCTCTACGTATCAGAACCCGCTTGTATCCAGCCCGAACCGTAAAAATCATAACTAGGAAAGCACACACCTCCTAGACCCCAAACCCTGAACCCCAAAACTAAACCTAATCCCTAAACCCTAAACCCCAAAATCAAAGTCTTCGTGGCCAGGGAGCCCATCGAGCAGGGTGACGGTGAGGCTTTGGGGCTTCTGTAGAGTTTACCCTAAACCCCCAAACTTTGAAGGTTTTGGGTGTAGTGGTTTGGGGTTTAGGGGTTGAGGGTTTAGGGTTGAAGGGTTGACTTGAGGGGTTAAGGGGTTTAGGGTTGAGGGTTTAAGGCTTCTGGGCTTGTAGGGTCCACGGCTTAGTTGCACAGGGTTGTAAAGAGTTCTACGGAGGTGTTTTGGGGTTTCGGTTCTAAACCTTAAACCCTGCACCCCAAAACATGGTTCAGAGCATGAAGGTCCAGGACGCCAGGTTCGAGTTTTAGGGGTTTTGTTTTTGCAGCTTGAGCCATGTCCTAGGTTTAAGTTGTGCGCTTTAAGGTTGCGGGTGTGGCTTTGGGGGAAGGGTGCTAGCTTGAAGTCAATCCCCGGGCTCTAAGACCCAAAGTTCCGAGGACTTCAAGCCGAAAGCCCTCTACACTTAACTGTCCCTAAACCCTAAACCCTAAACCCGGGTTTAGGGTTTAGGGTTTAGGGTTTAGGGTTAGTAGGGAATGAGGGAATGGGTCATAGGGACTACTATAAGGGACCTTAAGGGACGATCATAGGGATCCATTCCCCCATTCCCTACTAAGCACCAGACAGTTAAACCCTGAAGCCATAGAGCCATGGAGCGGTTATACCCTACAGCCTTGAAAACTTAAGCCCCAAAGCCTTAACTAGCTTAAACCGAAAAATTCCTAATTCTGTCCGGATTCCGCATGAATTGGAGGATGGCTTTGTAATTCAGGAGTAGTTACACTACTATCTTTCTCATCATGACCATATTATTTCAGCATTATCAGCCGCAGTGTTGCTATTCGGTACTATTACCACTGTTGTTGCTACTACAGACTACTCTGACTGTCTTGTTCTTGCTCCTACCAGTGCAACTTATAACTAGTGTAACTAGTGTCACTCTTACTCTTACTCAACGACTGCTACTGTAACGATGAACATTACTACTTATCATGATTTGTGCTGTTGTCGTTATTCAAAGTTTCGCTTGGCATAAGCTTGTACCGGCAGGCCATACACCCCAAGCGTAAACCCTGAGCCCTGTATGGTTTAGGGTGTGCGGTTTGGAGTTTAGTGGGTATGACGCCAAGTTACCCAGAAGTCATTGCAAAGGCCATGGCTTTCTTAAGCCGAGACAGTCAAGAATCTAAACTTAGAGCAACCCCCCTTGGCCCAAAGCCTAAACCCGAAGCCTTAAACAGTGCATATGCAACCTGAAACCGTCAATCTCTAGATCCTAAGCCCTGAACTCTAAACCCCTCAACCCCTAAAACCGCTCAACCCTACCGGCCTTAACCCCTAAACCTAAAACCCTAAACCTAAATCCTAAACCCTAAAACCGAAAACCCCAAGCCTCCGATCACCTCGAAGCCGCACACGCAAAGCGAGACAGGAGCCGGATTACTCGTCCTACGTGGCCGCATACCTCTGAGGCAGGTGTCATGTTTGGGGTTTTGGGGTTTGCGGATTTTGAAGTTTAGCGGTTCTGGGTTTTGGGTGTTGGGGTGTAGGGTTTTGAGGAACATGTAAAGCTGACCCAGAGGGCTTACAGGAGAGAATTGTACACGCATGGCGGCGATTGCAATGGTGACTGTCATGTTGGTGTACTGGGCTTAGGGGGTTTAGGGTTTATGTAGGGTTTAGGGTGATGATGATGATGATCATGATGATGGTGATGGTGATGGTGATGATGGTGATGATGGTGATGACGGTGGTGATGATGATGATGATGAGGATGATGATGATGATGATGATGGTGGTGATGGTGATGGTGATGCTGATGCTGATGCTGATGCTGATGCTGATGCTGATGCTGATGCTGATGCTGATGCTGATGCTGATGGTGATGATGGTGATGATGGTGGTGGTGATGATGATGCTGATGTCGATGATGGTGTCAATAGATGTTGACTGCAGGCGTTGGATGGCCATGTACTGACGGAAGCCATGCTCGTATCACGCAACGTGTTGGTGATCATGATCATAGTGGTCTAGATGAAAGGTTGGCTTCAGGACCATTTTGGACAGGAGTGAGGATTGATCATGATCTCAGCAGTTTGGGCGAGGCCCGTACGATCACAAGTAGAATGCTAAAGGACTCGGGAATGGTAAGTAGGTTATATGAAGCACCATAGGAAGGATAGCCCCGACTAGGAGGATAACCCAATCAGGGTACTCACTATGACTCCAACCCTAAATCCTAAACCCCAAAGCCGCTTACTGAGTCTAACCCTAAACCCTAAACCCTTAACCCTAAACCCTAAACCCTAAACCCTAAAACCCTAAACCCTAAACCTACTGATCCTTGAAGCACAGACGTGCTGATGCCCCCTTTGGCCTTTACCCTAAACCCTAAACCCTAAACCCTAAACCTAAACCCTAAACCCTAAACCCTAAACACTTTCGCTAGGTTCCCCGAATCCGTGGCGAAGATGCAGGTCGGGCCTCAAGTCGGTTACCTTAGACTACCAAAACCTACTTTTTTGTAGGGCCCCTATAAATTCTATTTTAAGGGTTTACAAGAAGGACCTACCAAAAATAGGTTCTGGTAGATGAAGCTAATATTATGAAACAGTGGTCTGAGTTTGTGAATTTAAGAAGGTTCCGCTGTATCCCTCTATGGAGATCCTGCTCAGTTTTCCTAGAATACCCCCAAAAAATCCCTTCCTTGATTCCTATGGCGGCCATACTATTGCAGTTCAGTGCGCTTGGTCTTGGTCCATGCAATATCGATATCCAAGTCGTGCTAGACTGAAGCGGCCTTCGGCCAAGCAAGAACTGAGCTGAGGTATGGGCGCAGGGGGGCAAGGACTTCTTTGAGCAGCGCGGGCGCTGCACAGAATCAGACATCGGCTGCGGCAGCAAGGGCTTGGACTCAGTTGCCCACGTCTCACTGCAACACAGGCCGCAGTCACTTCCTGATAGCCATATGCCAGGAATTCGACATGGTGCTTTCAATCATGGCGTCTCGTTTCGCTTATTGCCGACTCAGACGACCAACTGCACCAGCGGATGGGCCCTACCCTCATGCTACAGAGAGCTGCTGAAGCAAAAGTGGATGCTCCTTCAGGCGTGACCATGAAGCAGGTTCTTGACGAGCATAGATAAGCCCTAAGGTCGAATACGAAATCTCCAACCTTATGACCCTACTTGGTTGAAACGGGGTACATACGGTGAGTTCTGTGTTAAGGTTCCTGTTTTCGGAACCCGAAAGAAGGCGGCACCCTTATGATATAAAAAGGACCCCAATGTAGAGAACTACCCACATGTTCGTTGTTTGGCAAACCCCTAATGACCGAATGACCGTGAGACAGCCGACCGCGGGCCGCGCGACCGTGGGCAATGTAGAGGCCTTAGTAAATAGAATAGGGTTTTGGGGCCCATGAAGCGCTGACATCGACGCAGGACACCTTCCAGGTGCCTCACGGAATCACACCATGATTGAATATTAATGTGCAGCTGCAGTCATGCGCTCCCCGAGCTTTTTTGGGGTACAATGGGGAGGTTAGCGTTCGATTTGTTTTTGTTTAATGCGGCCGTTGGGGCCCCCATGTAATCACAGCGAACTTGCATCCGAAGAATCACGAAGACTCTTTTAGAAAAACTTAAGAGTGTGAGTGATTGATTGGGAACACAACTCCATCATAATGGCCCTCTACATATATATATATATATATGTACACGTCTACATGTTTGTTTATCAACTTATACTTAATTGTGTAGCTCGATTGAAAATAAGCATGAAGCCATCCAAGCATCTTGCACTTCATGGCCTTGCTGCAGCAAACTCCTTTTCGCACGCCAAAGGAAGGGCGCATTCCCAGAACCCCGGAGTAGGTGGCGTTCAATGATTCGAACGGCGACTCTGAGTAACAACTGTCTGATTGTCTGACTCCCCGGTTTGGGGTTTAGAGTTTGCCAACTCTTTTGGGGTTTCAGCGTTGCCAAACAACATTTTCTTTTAGAGTTCAGGGCCACCTTTTAGGGTTCGCGTCTGGCCGCGACACGTCCAAAAACCAACCCACACCCGTCCCCAGGATCCGCTTAAAGGGGATCCTATTACTATAGTCCCTTTGACTTGAAGAGAAAATAATATAGTCTACGGGGCAAAGAGCTTCTGCAGCAAAAGCCCGAGCTTGGAAGTGCGCAAACCTAAAAAATGCGACTACGACGAAGGACATGGCAGAATCGAACAATTAATCCTCTCTAGACATTCCAAAGCCTAAACCCTAAACCCTAAACCGACATCAGAGCATTCCAACCAATCAATGATTCAGGACGACCTCGAGATGCGGTTTTGTCATTGTTCGCAGCCATGCAGGATTTCAGTGTCAGACTGCAAAATGCAGAAACCAGAAGCCCGTCTTAGGCTTTTTTCGGGGCCGTATTCAACAATTCGATCAGGGTTGTGGGACGACAAGGGAACAAGTTGCTAACCATTCCGACCACCCCGATTTTACTGACTCGTCCAGCTTGAGTACAACAGCTAGCCACTTGTTCGACACGTCTGTTGCCGTGTCAAGCACATGACGAAGCAGCCGGATGCGGAAGACAACACCAATGTCACGCTTGCTAGCTGCATCGAGTATTGGCCGGCCTACACCCTGAATTCTTCCCGGGTTCGCATAAGTTAAGAGATTAGTTACGACACTCTCTATATACAGAGCCTAATTTCGAGAACTCTTTGTGTGTGCTTCAGAAATTTAGAGTTCTTAGTGCAACGGCTTCTTGTGTTTTGACGCATGTTGGGTAAATGGGTTGAACGTGTCGGCTGGAATCAAAAAGCTTGGCTGGTAACTTTCCCAGCAAGAGGCGATCAGGAACGGAAGCAATCACATCATCTGGTCTATAGATCCTTGCATTGAATAAAAGAGCCCTTAAACAGAAGCAATCCGATCATCTGTGTCGGCCTTTTACCTGTTCTGATAATCGTCTCGGCCAAGATACCATGTGCCTCCCGGCATTACCAGCCCAAGCTTCAAGGACGTAGGGTTTAGGGTTTAGGGTGAAGGATTTAAGATGCAGCTGAGTTCGAGAAGCCCATAGGACACACATCACTATCATTACGGAAAGCTGGAAGCTCCGCGTTTGCAGTCGAACTGTTGCATGTTCATAGATCCAGTCTCAGGGAGTTTTTCTGCCGCAAGCTGCCCATCATGTCACCCTAAGCGCTACACCCCTAAACCCCATACCCCCCCTAAACGTTAACCCCTATGCCCTAAGCCCTGCACCCCACATCCCACCCACGAGGTATCAGTTTACCGGAGAAGATCACACTCTGGGGAACGCCCTGCGGTATATGCTGATGAAAGATCCCGATGTCGAGTTTGCCGGGTACACAGCGCCTCAGCTACGTTTGCACCGGTACCATCGTGCTGTACGTGTGTATGCCTACGTGCACCCATGCACGCATGCACACATATCTGTATGTGTGTGTGTGTATGAATGAATGAATGAATGAATGAATGTATGTATGTATGTATGTATGTATGTATGTATGTATGCATGTATGTATGTATTGAACTGTGTATGTGCAACGTGCCTAAATAATGGTGATTCTCATATGAAGCGGACGCCTTTGCTTGCTGAGATACCTCACCCATCGGAGCCCCAGATGAACGTTCGAGTACAAGTCCACGCTGGCACGACAACGGATGCAACCTGGCCTCCAACTATGGGTTCAGGGTTCGGGATTTGGAACATCGGCTAGGAATCACACCATGCACCCAATGCAACGCGGAGTCGTGACAATTACAACCAAGATTGAATAGCAGGAATAGCAGCAGTATTAGTGGCAGAAATAAGTAGTAGCAGTAGTAGTTAGTAGTGGTAGTGGTAGTAGTAGTAGTAGTAGTAGTAGTAGTAGTAGTTGTAGTAGTAGTAGTAGTCGTCGTCGTCGTCGTCGTAGTAGCAGCAGCAGCAGTGGTATTAGGTGTAGTAGTAGTTTTTGTTGTTCTTGCTGTTGCTGTTGTGGTCGTCGTCATCGTCCTGTAGACCGGAAATGGCAGAGATTGGGTTTTAAGGATGTGACTGCCTAGTGCACCCCGACAGTTTCGACCCCGGAAGCCCAACATACGAACTTGGCACTCCGTTGGCCCTACCTAAACCCTACGTAGACCCAGCCCCAAGAAGAGATCTTGATCGCCAGGCTGTGGTGGAGAAAGCTTTGGACAACATCTCAGCGGTTTGCGATCATGCCGGCAACCTAAACCCTCGGTGGGCTATTCCTGTAGGTTGCAGTCACCCGGTGTGCTTCCGACATCTACAGGTGAGCTGCTTGTGGCCGGTGTCAAGTTGAGATATTCCTATGCTAATATAGCAGCGAGGGTAATTCCAACCTTCTTCCTTAGGGTCTTGGATAACTCTGAGTATACTGTAATGTAAAATATGCACCTAAATCCTGTCCTCTACTTTATCCTTTTATTAAGGCCCCTACATTACTCCTATGCTATGCTTCAAATCTGTGGATTGGCTGAGCTCCCAGATTCATGCATTCTACTGCCCGAACACGACCGTCAAAGATCGAATCTAGGGGTTCGCAAAACTGGTTTCTAATCCGTTTATATGTCTGTCCTAGAGTAACTATACCCCCAAACCCTCTGTTGCGACGACAGTATGGCTTTGCCATCACTACTACTCTTGAATCTGCATTTGTTTGCAGTTTCACGCCCCACCCCCCATGAGTGCTGGTCGGAGTTAGCCACAAGGAATTTCCAACAATTACTGTCCGAACCCGCCTCCATTTACCAGAGGGGTCGGATGAAGTACTAACCGCGTGCTGTTATAGCATATTACTAGTGTGTCCCGAAACCCTATTCGTAATGTTAAGGCCTTTCCATGGCGAGAACCCGAAAGCCGTGGATCCAGAAGTCTAAATCCCAAAGCGCCAAGCACCACCTCAAGCACTAGTCATAACTCAAAACCTTTAAACCCTCAAGACCAGCATGAATAGAAGTTGTATGCCATGACAGCACAACCTCGGCTTGGAAGTGCATTATGTTGCTGGTGAAAACTGTTGCTTAAGGCAGCACAACAAGGCACTACCAGCACGGCAAGAAGTGGACCCAGCCCAGCCCAGCCCCACAAGCCCCAAATTCGAAACCAAAAGCAACAAGCAGTTTAGGGCTTTAGAGTTTCTTGTGTCGGCGGGCTTTTGGGTTCACGGATTCGGGTTCCAGTGTTTAGGGCTTCAGATGTAGGAAACAAACCCGGATGTAAATTTTAAAAAGTACCCTAAGCCGCTAATCCTGCCCGCTTCCGGCACTATGGCTTTGAGAAGGAGGATCTTATGGACGCGGACGTGTGGATTCCACAATGTCCAACGTCCATGCATAATTAGATAATTGGTTATGCTATTCCTTAGGGCTCTTTATTATTATTCTTATTATTCTTGTAACTACTATGGTGACCCCAAGCCTTATTCTAATTGTGCCCCTGTATGATCCTGAGGTTTTGAAAACCTACAAGAAGGCTGTGAAAGCCCACCATGACCTGTCTCAGATGGACTGAACACAATAAAGAGAATCGGGAAAAAGGTTCGGGTTTAGGGTTTAGGGTTTCAGGTTCAGGGGTTCGTGTTCAAGCAGACATGTTTGAATTTACATAATCCGTTTCTGAATATTTAGGTTCGCGTATTTGGTATTCAGAACAGTTTTCGTTATGAAATATCAGTGCATTTTTGCAAAACTATTATTACTGCAGATCGAGACTCATGTGTATTTTCGACTGTATGAAAAAAGAATGCCTTAGCTGGGCTTACTTTTTGAGCCCACCTGCCCCAAAATATCCAGGAGTTTTTGGGCCGGAATCACTTCCCCACGATTTTCCTTCCAAAGTGCTCGGGAAATTTTGGTGCAGGAAACACTTCTTAGCGAGACCTAATATTCGCAGCATTTTTGGGTACGATCCGTGCCCAAAATTTGTAGTAAAATATCGGTAGCATTTTTCAATATAGTCGCTTATTATTTCGTCCTAAAATTTGATGGAACTCCAATGTCATGCTGCCGTCCGCTCGATGCGTTCGTGCGGTTAGTTCGGTGGTGTCGAGCTACATGAATAAAGATGCGAAGGAATTCTCGTTACGAAGAAGACGAGATGATGAGCATTTCTCCGATTTTGGAAGCCTGAACAGTCTGTCCGGCTTGTGTCGTGCGGCATCCGACACGCGTCATTGGTCCGTCGTCCGTCGTCGTGTCGTTCGTGTTCATATTATCGTCCGTCGTCATCTCGTCTGCTACTGCGTCGTCTGTCGTCGTTGTTGGGTCGTCCGTCGCGGTCTCGTCTATTATATCTTCTGTCGTGGCATCTATCGTCCATATTTATGATCTAATATATAAGATTCTGAATATTTATTATTATTATATCGATTATTTTATTATAAATTTATAAAATATATTCTATCTATACATTACGATTTGCTCGGGTTTCGGATTTGTGGATGAGGGTTATCGATATGAAGTCGCGAAAATCTCGGGATGTTGAGAGTATTGGTATGTCTATGATTATCTGCGTTTAAATTGAAGATATGAGGGAATTTATAAATAGAATTCTTGAATTATAATTATTTCTCATAAGATAACGAATATTTCTATTCGATATTATTTTATTAATTATCTGATACTGGTTATGGTTTCATATTATATTCAAAATTATGGGAGGTTATATTATATTTAAAAAATAGGATATATTTTGAGATTAATTAGTTTGAATGAGAATTCTATGAAAATAATAATATATTTTGTTTGCTTGACATATAATTAGATTTTATAAAATTTCGAAAATAAATATAATCGATATTATTTCGAGAAGAAAAATATCAGAAAATTATTCTAGAAGTCAAGATTATATAAGTTAAGATCTCTCCTTGATTTATCGATTTGTTTTAGATGGATTGTGTATATATAATATTATTAATGAGAAATCGATTGGATATAAGGGATCTATTATAGTAAAGAGAAGCAGCAATATTAGAAAATCGGAAGTAATCAAAGTATATGATAAATGGCAAAATCTAATTGAATCCTAAAGATGATATAATTGAAGAATTTGCAAATTATAGAATCAGATAATAGCCCTGAAAGCCAGATCTTCTAAAATAGATCATAGATCTCATGAATTAAACCAATATATGAGATAATGAGTGCGATATCTAAGCTATTGAAATAAGTATATGTCCCAGATAGGTTTCGATAGGGCTGCACGATGCCCAAGTCATCGAGAAATCTAATCAAAACTAGAGTTATAAATCTCTTCAATAGGAGATGCCGGGGGGGGGGCAAATCTCTTGAAAAT